>MASP02000564.1:0-82039 GCA_001693025.2 Colletotrichum lindemuthianum
TCTAAAGTTACTATATATATATTTTTATCCTTCTAGAAATAATAATAAAACTACTTATATAATATCTTCTAGTCTCGAGAGGCTAAAAATATATAATTATAAATATATATAGTAGCCTTCAGAATTTTAGACTATAGAATAAAAGGAAGAGATATCCTAATTACTATAGACTTTATATGCTTTTTAATTACTACTACTATCCTCTCTACTTCACTATTTTAAGCCTAAGTATTTAGTATAGAGAGTTTGAATTTAATACCTCTCTCTCAGATCTCTATCTAGATTACTCTATACTTCCAGATCTTATTATCTACCTTAATCTCCTTAACTAATATCTTATATATAATCTTCAGGAAATTAAGAAACTTTCTAATTATACTTAGAAATTCCCCTATCTTCTTTATATAAAAATAGAAATTCTATACTAAACTTATTACTTAATCTATAAAAATTATAATAAATATATAATTTTTATAATCCTCTTTAAAGTTATAAAAATTTATTATAATTCTCTCCTCCAGGTTAGTATACTATATTACTTCCTTCTAAGTTCTTTATACTATTTGATATATCTTACCTTTTATATATATATTACAGTCTACTATATAGACTACTTATAAGTCTCTAGTTACTTTAATATCTCTTATAGTAATTAATAAGTAGTTTATTACTTCAGATTCTGAGTATCCTAATTTTAAATACTAAAGCTCCTGAGACTTAGCTATCAGCTACCTTCATAAGGATATAATATACTTATATAACTTACAGAACTTAAGAGGTTTATCTTTAGGTAGTAACGTTCACTCTATAGATATCTAGAAGGATACCTCCTTAAGAAGATTATACTCTAATATATATTACCTATTTATAATTTTAAGAAAATAGAAATAACTTCTATCTATCTTTTAAATATAATTATTATCTAAACTCTAATCCCACTATAACTTACACTCATAAAGTTTTCTGAGTGATATTAAGTTACTTATAAGGTTAGGATATAGTATAGTATTAAATAAATGCAGCTTTATAAAGCTTTAGGAGCTTTATACTGTTATCTCTATATTATTATAACTTTCTATAGCGATCTTCTAAGTATTAGCCTAGAGGTAATTACTTATTATAGCTTCTAAGAGTATTTAAAACTATTTAATACTATTAAAAATATATATTATCAATCCTAAATCTAGAATTATAGATCTCATGAAAGTATAGAACTTATTTAAGATTATTAAAGCTGTAGTAGTTTTTCCATAAGAGTATCTATATAGTTAGAACCTTAAGGTTAAGTCTGTAACCTTCTTTATATACTTTATAAATTCTTTATTATACTTTATCCTTCTGTCTATAACCTCCTAGACATCTAGACTGAACTTCCAGGTAGGATATCTAAGCTGCTTATTAATATAGAAGTATCTTAAGAGAGAGTATTACAGCTAGTATATCTCACAGCTAGAGTTTCCCTTTAACTTACAGTCTTTATTATTATTAGATTCTTATTTACAGTATTTATCTATATATTAATTAGAAGCTTTTCTATCTTATTAAGCTTAGCTTCTACCTTAGCCTCTTAATATAGTAGGGAAACTCTCTTAAGCTTCTTTATTATTATTAAGAGTATCCATAAAGCTAAAAACCTCTCTTACAGATTTATTTTAAGTTAAGGTAACTTCTAATTCTAGAAGAAAGAGCTGAGTGTAACTTATAACCTCAGTTACTATTAGGATACTATTATAAACCCTAAGGGAGACTGAAACTAAATATAAAAAAGCTTATAATTTAATATAGCTACCTCTAAGTCCTTTAGTATATTCTAAAAACTAAATTAAAAACTTATAAAAGTTTAGTATTTTTATATTAAAATACTTATAGATTACTTTCTCCCAGTAAGTAACCTATATCTCTATATTACTCCTTAAGCTTAGTTTCTTTCTTATAGACTTAGTAAAAGTTACTATATATTCTATAATTACTTCTATCTATCTCTCAATCTTACTATAACTTATATAGCTTTTAAGCTTAAATAGCTAGATATTAAAGCCTCCTATAGTATTATAAGAGTATTTTAAGAAGTTAGGAGAGATAGTATCTCTAATATACTCTTATACTATCTATATCCCTTTTATTTTCTTATAATATATCTTTACCTAAAAAGTATATTTAGAGTATCTTTTCTTATATAAAGCTGTATTTTCAGTTGAGAGATACTTAAAAGCTATAGCCTGTGGGGTGTTACTTCCTACGTCCAGAACTATTATATTATCTCCCTCCTTAGGGGTTATAGTTTGAGATAGACCTAGAGTATATATAGAGTATCTGGACCTTAATAGGTAATTAGAGATCTCTAGAATCACTAGTTTAGTAGTAAGCTATTTATATTTAATATTTAAAATACTTAGGACTACTTTATTATAGGTCTCAGGATTTATAAGATCCTAAAGGCTATAGGAATAATATAGAGATTCAATTTAGTTAATCCAGAGAACCTAGTCTTTAGGGCCACTCAGAATAATCTTTCCAGTAGAGGTAGATATTACTTCTTAGGTTCTCAAGAGATTTTAAATAGTTGTAAAATAGCTGATATAGTATATAAGACTCTTAATTATCAAATTAACTATACAGCCAAAAGGATATAGGCCCACACAATATATATTACTAATGTAACTGTTCGTAGGCTTAAGTACCCAATCTGACACGCCCCCTCAGGGCTGCCAGAGTCAGGCCTGTTCTGTTCTAGCTAGTGGACTTATACCTACATACGGAGTATCTCTACGGCGTTGCAGAGTATCTCTACGTCTGTTTTCACTTCCTACAGAAGTGGGATTCGAACCCACAGCCTGCCTAGAGCATATAAGACTCTTAATTGTCGAATTAATCGTGTTCTATTGTCAGGACCAAAAATGGCGCACGAGACTACGGATGTACTATGTACCTCTCGGGAGCGTATAAACATGCTTCCGTGAGGTACGTACCAGAGGTACGTCTCTCTCAATCTGACAGGTGGCATACGTGTGGCCGTAATGTAGCTATGGCTATACGTGTTGCTGTAGGTCTTTCGAATTGATTGACATGGCTGTAGCCGTCGTTTTTGTGATTTTCGGGGGTTTACTTGTTGCTTTTATTGATTATCGACGCTTTCGCCGTACGGATGGCTGTAGCTGTAGCCTACAGAAGCTGTGGCATCCGCATGGCCATGGCCTCCGTATGATCCATGGTATCCGTGGGATCCGTGGTATCCGTAGGGCTGTAGCAATTGAACAAACAGTCGTATTCGAACGTAGTTGACGGCGTTGGTCTGCGAATGGGTTGGTTGGTCTATTAGCCTAGCGGCAGGTTCGTTTGGATAGTATAGAAGTGTCCACCTATCACAGCCTTAATGAAAAGGAAGTAATAGGCATGAATTCTGGATGGAGACTCTATTGAAATCCGCCTCTGGGAGCACTATTGAAATGGGGTGAGACTCTGGATGGACCTCCATTGAAATGGGGTGAGATCCTGGATAGAATCTCTATTGAAATCCGCCTCTAGGTGTTGCACGTAATTAGGGGGCAAAATCTGGTGTGTATTGTCTGTAACTAAACGTGGCCACACGCACCGCGCGAGGCTCCATTTTGACTGGGTTAAGTGGGGCGAGGCCTGTGGAGACCCCATGAGTGCCTGAGGCTCGAACGGTGCAAACTCTGCCGCTTGAACACGTTATTTCTGACACGCCCCTCCAGCCTTAAGGGCTGCGCCTGTAGGCTGGCCCTTTTGAATAACGCTAGTTTAAACGCTCTATTTATATCTTGTGAGAGACTCCTTTTATAGCCTTATTACTCTCGTTAAACCTCCACCCCTATGGCAGAAAGAGTAGCGTTATTTACAGGCTATTTAGATATCTTTTATTATTTAGGTAAAGAGCGCCTTTTAGCGCCTCAGGCGCCTTAAGGCTCTAAGCCTTTTTTTAACTATATTATAGTTAGAGTTAGGGTTTATATGTCCTAATTAGTAGTTAAGAGTCTTATTAAGATCTTTAAATGTTAGTATAAGTAGCTCCTCTTAAAGTTCCTCTTTTTACTGCATTTTCAAGTAGTTTAATTAGTCTGTTATGTTAATCTGAGTAATAAAAATGCTGAACTGGTAGCTTCAGAGAGGTTTTATGAGGCTGTTAGCTATAAAGTCTCTTAAGGATATATACTTAATTTTAAAATGTTCTTACTAAATTTCTTACTATAGTTAGTAGTTATAGATATTAATATACTATAGTTTTATATATAATTACACTATTTCAGTAGTTATAAGATATATTATTTACTAGTTATTATATTAGATTCAGACTACTAAATAAAGCTTATATATCTTACTTCTACTGAAAGTATTTATTATAAGGTCTACTTAAAGTATAGTAATAAGGTAGCTAGCGAAAATAGCTTCTTATACTATTTATAATAATATTAAAAGTTCTACTTCAGTCGTTAAGATAGTTATAATATCTTATTTATTAGCTTACTATACTATAAGGCTGCTAAAGAGGTATATAGTGTAGACTTAAGAGCTTTTTTGATCCTCACTATTATCCATAAAGTTAGTATCTATAGTAACAATAAAGTTATCTTATAGATTACTAGGCTTACAGTTAAACTTAAGGTAGAGGTTCTTAGTTTTACTGAGGTACTATATTATTTACTTAGTCTCAACTTAGTAGTTATCTCTAGAGTTCTAGTTGAAATAGAATAATTAGCTAGCTATATAAGTAATATCTAATCTTATTATAATTACAGTATAATTAATAAAGTTAATATCTTATTAGTAGCATTTAATCTCCACGTAGGAAACTTAATTACGTTATAGAAGGAGTTCTTTAGGTCTGAGGGGAATATTAAACTATTTAATATACTATATATACTTTATGAGACATTTAAGGAGTTTTTTAATATAGACTACTTAAGAAAGCTACAGCCGTTATATTATTTAATCTTAAATAATCTTAATACTAAGGAACTATTATAGGTTTTTACCTCTCTCAAAATAATATTTCTTTTAGAGGTCTACTAATAGTATAAGTACTTTAGACGCTTTATCTAAGGGGAAGGAGAGTATATAGTTATTAATATAGAAGAAGAAAATAATATACTCCTTAAGTTAGTAATATAGCTTTCCTGCAGCAGGCTTAAAACTAAGGTAGTTAAAATCTACCTCTAGATAATACTACTAGAAGAGAGGAGACCTTCAAAAACTATAAAACACTTTATTTAGATAGTAGATCTTTCTAAACTTTCAATAACTAAGTAGTATCTCTATATAGACCACTTTATTAAGCGTTATTCAGATAAAAATATTAACTATATTATACTGAAGTAACTTAAAATTAAAATAGTTAGTAATTACTATAAAAATTTAAAAAGATATACCTACTAGAGTGGCTATATAGGTCTTATAGTTATCTTATAGTTATTAATCTCTATAAATAATAAGCTGAATCTTAATTTTAATAAGATACTTATATTTATTAAACTTATAAATATAAACTTAATAGTAACCTAGAACCTTCAAGCTCCTTATAAAAACTTTACTAACCTCACTCCAGAAGCGTAATTTAATATAACTTTTAAGATAAACTTTTTTAGCTACTATTATAGCTTTAGTATACAGATAAGTAAATACTACTAAGTAAGATATAGATAATAATAATAACTTCTACTATAAGACTCCTAGAGTGAAAACTTCTACTCTCCTATATCTTAAACACTCTCCACTATCTAATTCGCCTCTTAGCTGAAATTTATCTTTCAGACTTATAATAACCTTTTAGAATCCTCTTAAGGTTTAAACTTCAGAAACCTCCTCTAGCTAATAACTTATATAATTCTGTAGCTATAAGTAGGAGTATCTAGAAGTATCTTAAAATAACTAAAGGATACTAGCTAAAAAAGCAGCTTTAAATAAAGATCTCCCAGCTACTTAGATATAGTATCTTATCTATCCCTCACACTCAACCCTCTCCAGAGGCGTCTGATCTCCTCGCCCCCCCACAGTCTTATCTATATAAATAAGATCGTGGAAGAATATAATAAGCAACTCTAGAGGGATTAATAATATAAACTTTACAGTTTTATATAGAGCCACAGAAAGCTTAGAGTTAACTATAATATAAATATAAGATCTTAAGCTCTTATAGCTACCCTCTATATCTTCAGTATAAATTACTTCGTCAGGCTCTTTAC
Source organism: Colletotrichum lindemuthianum (assembly GCA_001693025.2). Classification (NCBI taxonomy): domain Eukaryota; kingdom Fungi; phylum Ascomycota; class Sordariomycetes; order Glomerellales; family Glomerellaceae; genus Colletotrichum; species Colletotrichum lindemuthianum. The sequence goes on from MASP02000564.1 coordinate 6,201, forward strand.
TTAAACTTAAGTAAGCACTCAAGCTAGCCTCACACAGCTCTACTATAATTAATTACTCTTATAATTAATAAGAGACCTCATTAAAATTAAACCTCTTAAAATTATCCTATAGAGAGACTAAATTTCTATTAAAAAATATTATCTTATTAAAAGAGATATTATAAGTTATAATAACCTTATTTTATAAAGAGTTTCACACTTAAAACTAGTTAGTTAAAATATAGCTGACTAAAAAACTAACGAAAACTTACCCCTTAAAGTAAGTAAGATAGTTATACTTAAGTTTAGTATCTATAGTAAGAATAAAATACTTATAGCTATATACATAAAGGTAAGCTAAATCTAACCTTATAGTATTATCTTTTTAAGTAACTTTATAAAATCTCTAGTATAGTATTTACTAGCCTAAAAAGTTTATTAGTATATAGTTATAAAGAAATACTGCTGCTCGCAAGGTCTCAGGCTAGAGATTATAAGGTAGTTTACTCCCTTACCTTATAGCCTTCACGCAAGCTTCAATAATAGCTCCAACCTGCTTTACACCCCTATTTTAGCCTTATATATATAGTGTGGATAGCTTGAGGCGAATACCTCAAGCAGTTAGGGTAGCTTTCAGCCTCTCATACCTAGGGATCTTATTATTATACTTAAAGACCTTAATATTAATATTATACTAACGTTTAAAGAGTAAGATAAAGTTATTAAACGCTATAGTTATAATAGCTCCAGTATAGTCTATAAGATAAAAATCTTATAAGTAGTTAGTAACTCTATCTATAAATATTAAGGAAGAAGTATAGCTACTATAGCCTTAATAATAAGGATAAAAGTCGAATATAATATACTCTCTAGGGGCAGTATATAAAACACTCTTACGCTCTATATAATAAATAATCTATTTTACCTTACTAATACTATAAACCTTACACACCCCCTAAGTAAGCTAGTACCTATTACACTTCAAACAACTATCAGTAATATAAATACTATATACAGTTAAGATAAAGTAGTTAAGAGGCTCTCTCTCAGGATACCCTAGCCACCAGTACTAAAACTATTTATTATCTTTCAGGAATCTTTAAATAGTCTCTATAATATATCTCTAGTAGTAATAGTATCTAGAAGAGAGCTTATATATACTAACTACACTACTAGAGTATTTAACCTCTCGCGAGGTATATAGTATTCAAAAACTTATTAGCTATATCAAACGTTAACAGCTACAATCTCTAAATAGTCACTCCTCCACAGTTAAGAGAGATAATTTAGCCTAGTATCCCACTAGTAATCTTACTTTTATAACTACTAAAAAAAGATAAAGTTTATAGCTAGAGAAATATAGAGAGTAATATTATAGAAATATAACTTAGCCTCCTTACTTTCTAAAGTTATAATATTAATCTCAGTATCTCTATAGCTCTTAATAAATACTAATTTAATACTATATTAAATATAATCTCCAGAAGAAGCTCCTCAGAGAGTTATAAAATACTTAATATCTTAAAAGATATAAATAGAGGCGTCTAAATTAAAAATAAATAAGTCTTAGAGAGGATACTACTAAAGCTCCTCTATATAGTAAGCTTACTATACAGTATTATAGCTACTTCAGCTAGAATTCTAACTATATAGTCACTATTATCTGAAGCTTTAGACTCTCTTCGAAAGGTCTAGATCTGAAGCTATTTATTATTTAATTCTCTCCTTAGTTATAGTATTAAGTATCTAACTTTTATATATAAGTAATAAGTATATATAATAATAGCGTGAGAGCAGGTAGTTTTTACTATACTTAAGAGGATATAGAAGTCTATCTAAGCTATTAAAATATCTCTTATTACCTTAAGAGTTTAAGTTACTATCTATAGTCTCTAAAGTAGCATTAAATACTCTATAGCTAATTTTATCTCAATAGAGAGCTTTAGGGAGCTGCTGAATAGCCTCTATAATAGCTAAGATAACTTCATTTAGTAGTATTATATCTAGTTAACTATAGACTATAAGTATATAGCTCTAAGCATATAATTTAATTAGTAAGTAAGCTAGCGAGAGTATAAAATTATTAACCTAAAGCATCCTTATAACAGAGGGAGTATAGCTAACTATTTAAGCTTTATATATAATATCTTACTACTTCTAAAATTATATTTTAGTTAATACTTTTATAGTAAGATACTTAATCTTAGGGGACTGGAGCATATTATAGTATATAGTAGCTACTTACTAGAGATAGAGATTATCTATAATACTGAAGTAGTTATAGAAGTTTGTTAATTATATAGTAAGATCCTCCTCTATATTATAACACTAATAGTTAAGTATATTACTAATATACTTACAGATCTAAGATAATATATAGGCTCAGTTTGACCGCTTATATTTATACTCTCAAATCCTTATATTATAGAGGGTATAAATAGCTATATAGATTTTCAGGCTTTTCTCCATGAGGTTTATAGTATCCTGAGTGTGAATCTGTTTAGAGGTCTTAAGTGGAAGTTAGAGCTCTTCAGGGTAGGTTTACTCTATAGGGGTAGATCTATCGAGAGTGCTAGAGGAGGTTGAGGTCTCTAGAGTGTTTATTTTAGATATTGCAGCAGGCGTTTTACCCTTCTTCACTTTAGGGAAGTTATATATAAGGGGCTCTCGAGGGGCTACTAAAAAGAGGCTCTTTTAAGTATCTAATTTAGAGTTAAGGTAGTCCTATAGGTTATAAGCCTTAGCTTCCACCTTAAAGGAGTTATACTAAGTAATCTACTAGTCAGCTCCCTTAAGTATTAATATAGGGGTGTTTTCAGTAGATATCTTAGCGTTTGAGATACGTAAATTCGTCGTAATATATACTTTTTTAGTCTAGTGGCTCTTTAGTATCGTGAGACTCTTAATTATTACATATAATTAGGAGGCAAAATCTGGTGTGTATTGTCTGTAACTAAACGTAGCTACACGCACTGCGTGAGGCTCTATTTTGACTGGGTTAAGTGGGGCGAGGCCTGTGGAGACCCCACGAGTGCCTGAGGCTTAAATAGTGCAAACTCTGCCGCTCGAACGTATTATTTCTGACACTAGGCACCATTAAAATAGGCTATAGCTGAGAGGGCCTATCTGGACTAAAACCAACTAACCACCCCCAGCTATAAAACCTGAGAGAAGTAAAAACAGATAGAAAATATTAAAAGAAATATTTTAAAAGCGTAGAATCATATTCGCAGATCTATAGTCTAAAAGCTAAGCTGATCTGAATAGTAGGTTTTGGATTCTGGAGAGAAGAGAAGTTAATTCTTTCTATCTGTCTGTAATGAACCTGGCTATTTATACTTATGAGGCCACTTGTGTTACGTAAATAAGCCTGTTTATAGGCTTAACCCCATTATAATATATAGTGCTATATAGAGCTTACTGAGGCTCCACCCAGGTGAGGGGGTTAGTTTTAGATACTTAGGTATAGCTTTAGCTAAATATCTAGGTATAGCCTGTAATATTACCTCCCTCCTCCCCAGCTGCCGCCCGGCTGGAGGCTATAGGCTGGGTCTCTATTATTATCTACAATCAGTCTATATATCACCTTATATCGCTCTAGGGCTACTATATTTATAATAGCGTTAACAGACTCCCATATAGAATTTATATACCCTTCCTATTTAATAAGAGCTTCTTATTAATATCCTCTCCCCACTTAGTATATCCTTATAGTAAGAATATTTTTAACTAGCTATTTAACCTCCTTATTATTATCTACTAATAGTAGCAGCTAGCTATTAACTATAACCTGCCTGGATAGTAAATTAGTAGCAGCTCTCTAGAGTAAATTTATATAGAACTATAGGTAAATAAACCTTAAGGTATCTAGCTTTATAATATATAGTGAGAGGATCTTCACTATTATATATTTATAGTGTAGTTAAGTTAGTTTTCAGCTTAGCTTTAGTAACTTATAGTTAGATATATTTAACTATACTTTATTACTAATTTAATATTAATCTATAGGAGACTAGATCCTATTTACCTAAGCTTCTAACTTCTACTGAATAGCAGCTATCTCTATATAGATATATATTATTACTAACTATATTCTCTCAACTAGCTAGTAAACTATAATTTTATTACTACTAGATAATTTTATATACTCCTTAGTAATTAGGATGGAGTTAATATAATATTTATAATCTATAAAAAAAATAGTTTTTATTATATTATATTACTAATTATAGAAAGTTAACTATATAATAGGTAGTAAGTTACTTTAGTTATTCTGGGATTAGTAAGTAAATACCCTTAAAACTGCTTAGATTTTCTAGTTATACTATTTTATAATTCTGTCAGTCTGTAAGTAGTAACTAATATTTAATAAATATATAATATCTATTAATTTATAGAATTTCTTCTAGAAGTAACTTACTTAGTTAGACTCTCTATTATTTATAATAGAGTGTAATATTTTATAGAATTTATAGTAGTAACTGAGAAACTACTAGGTATATACTTGTGCTTTTATTATATTTATCTCCTCTAATATAAGAATTTTATTTAGTTAATTAATAATAACTTAGAGGTAATAGTTATCTTATCTTTTCGTGGGGAGTAAGTTAGTAATAAAATCTATTAATAAATTAGAGTGTAACTAGTTAGGTACTGGTAAAGGTTTTAGGAATTTTTTTTCAGCTTACCTCTAGATATAAATATCTCTATATATATTATAATTATATATAAATTAGTGGATATTTTATAATTATCTAGATTAGTAAAACTGTTAGCTTATAATTTCTAGTATATTATTATACTCTAGGTAGCCTATAGGGGAGGAGTTATATAACTTCTATATTAGCTTAATTTTAAGCTTATTAAGGGGATTATTATTCTTTTTACTGTTTAGCATTTAAAGCCTCTCTCTAAAAGTAAGCTATCTCAGTATATTAATAGTATATTTAGTAATTTAGATCTTAATATAGAGGTTAGGGGGGAAGTTATACTCTCCCTGCTGGATTACTATAAAGATCTATTAGTATAAGGAGTCTCTCTTAATAGTATAGTCCTATATTTCTTACAGATCTAATCTTCCTTTAAAAACCTAGGTACTAATAATATTTATATATCCTATTTAGGGCTCCGTAGGGATAGTGGCGTCTGGGATAATCTATATTACTTATCTCTATTACTTCTTATTATCTTACCTTTTAGGGGTATTCTATTCCCTCTAGGAGAGGGTACTAGGGGTTACTATCTGGATACCTAGCTAGTATTTAAGATAAAAATTATATTAAGATAACTCTTTTATCTACTAGCTCTACCTCTCTGTAAGTTATTATTTCTTTATAAAGTATTTAAGATCCTTATAGTTAATAAGGATCTTAAACTTCCTAATACTCTATAGCTCTATTCTCTACACCTGTAAATATTCTAGTATTATAAGGAGTTCCTTATTATAGATTAAGTAATTAAACTCCGTGGGAGTTAGGTATTAGGAGTGGAAAGCTACTAAATGCCTTATTCTAACCTTATTAGCTTAAGTTAATATACTTCCTAGGGTATATTCTGAATAGTCTGTCTCTATTATTATTAGAGTATTAAGGTTAAATATCTATAGGATTAATTCTATAGTAAAGAGTCTCTTTAGTGTAAGGAAGATTTCCTACTATTCTGGTCTCTAGTTAAAGGGAACTAATTTCTAAGTTAGGTAGTTTAAGAGCTTTATAATGATACTATACTAAAGTATAAAGATTTTATAGTAGTTTATAAACTTAAGGAAACTATAGATACTTTTTAGTAAGCTGGGGGGAAGTTAGTTAGTGATAACTTCTAATTTCTTAGGATTATAAGAGAGGTTTTTTCTAGCTGTTATAATATACCTAATATATTTAACTATAGTAACTGAGAATTTATATTTTTTAGGATCTAACTTAAAGTTTATATTAGTAAGGTAGCTAAATATCTAGTAGACTTTCTTTTTATATTTCTTTTGTAAGCTATTAGTATAAATAAGGATATTATTAATATATATTATAATAAAATTATTTAGGAATTATTATAGGTAGCTATTAATATACTATTAAAATATAGTGGGGGTATTAGTGAATCTACAGGGGTATACTACTTATTTAAAGAGGCTATAATATATCTGAAAAGCTATTTTCTTCTAATTTTATAGAATATAGTAATAACATTAAGTTTAGTATATTAGTAGGTAATAGTAACCCTCTAGAGAGTTTCTAATATAAGGAGGAGGGGATAATAGTTTTTCTTTATAATTATGTTAAGAGCTTTATAATCTATATAAAAATATATTCCTCTATCTAGCTTTCTTATAAAGAGGATTAGGATATTAGTAGAGGAGCTATTTATTTTAATAAATTTCTTATTAAGTAAATTCTCTAGGGTTTTCTTAAATACTAGAAGCTTCTCTTATAATATATAATAGAGGGATCCTTATAGGAGGTCTGGTTTCTATTCTTTATTATTAGGAATTAATAGGATATAGTAGTTTATTTCTAGTTAGCTGGGGGGCAGTTAATATACTGAATCTGGATAGAAAAGATTTAGGAATTCTTTTAAGATATTTGTGGGGATATAATCCCTTAGGTCCACCTCTACCTTTAAGGTTAATACTTTCTTAATATCTACCAGATTAATAGATATAATTTAGTAGGAGCTTAATATTTCACTAGTATACTGTATAATATACTAATAGATAAATATAAATAGATTAGTATTAAGTAGCTAAGTTAACTAGATCTCTTTAAGCTATACTAACTTATCCTAATATTTTAAGTATATTATTATACTATTTTTCCTGTATATTATCTATTAGGTTTCAATATTATAGATAATATGATTATCTTCTATTTATAGCTATTTAAAATATAAGAGTAGCTATAGACTCTCTATAATATAGATATAGATTTTCTATATATAGTTACTAACTTCTAAAGTTAGAATAGCTACTCTCTGGGTATTACTAAGTGATAACTTAGTAATATATCTCCTTATCTATCTTTTTAACTTATTAACTAGTAAGAGGTAAAGTTTCTTTACAAGGAAGATATTAATAATAATATAGATATTATAGTTTATATTAATAAGTATATTAATAGAGTAATTTTTATTAATTCTAATCTAAATAGTAGCTAACTATTAGTTACTTACTTATTCCTTTTCCTGTTACTTACCCTATTTTATTACTTCTACTTTAGTTAGCTCCAGAGTCTAATTTTACTTTAGAGTTACTTTTTTCCTAAATCCTTATTATTACTAAGTGGAGTAATATTATCTCCCTAGTTATCTCTAGTATAATCTAGAGTGGCTGTAGCTTTTATAATCTTTATACTAATTTTCTTATACTCTCAGGCTTTATAGTTCCTATAGATATAGTTTTTCTTACTATACTTAAAGTATTAATAGGTATCTTAATAGTCTTTAGAGTATTCCTCAGGGATAGAGGAGGAGCTACTAAAGTTTCAGTATTATTATTACTCCTTAATTATCCTAATTATTATAATATCACTCTCTATATTATAAGTAGTAGGTCTCTAGTGGGGTAGCTAGTAATATACTAATATCTCCTTTATATATTTAAGCTTCTAAGCTATATCTTAAACTTTAGATAACTAAAGTTTATACTCTATAGGAAGGTTAATTATAATAAATAGCTTTTTAAGGTGGGAGAGTAGGATAGCCTCCAGTAGGGAGATCTAGACTATATCTAGTTATATATACTCTTTAGTATTAGCTTAAGTTTTTTTAAATTAGGATAGAAAGATAGTTAAGTATTTATTTTCCTTCTGTCTGAAGCTCTATAGTTAGGTAATAGTGTGGGGCTAACTATTAGGATCTAGATAAGTTCTATCTAGGTAATTTATAAAATTATTTAGATTATAGGAGTTCTCTAGCCCTCCCGCTATATAGAAGGTTTTAATTACTTACTGAGAACTGGAGTTTAAATAGAAGTAAATTAGATATTAATATTCCTAATTACTATTAAAGAAATAGTAGTTAATTTTAAGTTTAGCTTTTATCAATTAAGCTTATACTTAGTATTCCTTCTACTTACCTGAAAACTTTAGGAGTAGGAGAAGAGATTTCCTCTAGTAGTTAGCTATTAGTAGGGATATAATAGTGTTATTAACCCTAAGGGCTGTTATCCTAATAGACGTTATTCTGGGGGTTACTAGAGTATCCTAATATAAGCTAGAGGTATCTATTATAGTAGCTACCTAGAGGTTACTACCTATTATAGTATCTCGTTTTACTAACTTATATAAGAGCTTATTAATCCTCTAGTAGAGAGGGCTTAAAATATACTATAATTATTACTGAAGTAGTTTACTTATAAGATTACTACTTATAGGGATATTCTGGGGGGCTCTAGTATTCTCTATTATTCTTTATATTAGTTACCTATTATATAGTGTTATATCCTAGGAGCTATACTTAACTAGATTATATACTTAATTAGTAGGAAGTTACATTCTACTTAGTGTTATCTGTATAGTAAATAAAACTAAATTCTAAATATATAAAAGGCTGGACTTAAGCTTATTTAACCGGAAGGTGGCATAAAATACTGTTTATTTAGAACTAAGGAGTAAAAAAGAAGCCTTTATAGGTGCGTGGAAAAGTCTGTATATATAGTGCTATATAGGGCCTACCAGGGCCCCACCCGGGCGAGGGGGTTAGCTTCAGATACCTAGGCATAGTCCTGGCCGGACATCCGGACATAGCCTGTAATAGCTATAAAGTTTCAGATAGAAGGAAAATAAATACTTAACTATCTTTCTATCCTAATTTAAAAAGACTCTAACTAATACTAGAGGATATATATAACTAGATATAGTCTAGATCTCTCTATTAGAGGTTACTCTATTTTCCCACTTTAAGAAATTATTTATTATAGTTAACCTTCCTATAGAATATAAATTTTAGTTATCTAAAATTTAAAATATAGCTTAGAAGCTTAAATATATAAAGGGGACGTTAGTATATTACTAGTTACCCCACTAGAGATCTACTGCCTGTAATATAGAGAGTAATATTATAATAACTAGAGTAGTTAAGAAGTAATAATAATATTAAAACTTTAGTAGCTCCTCCCCTACTCCTAAGGAATATTCTAAAGACTATTAAGATATCTATTAATATTTTAAATATAGTAAGAAAGATTATATTTATAGGAACTATAAAACCTAAAAATATAAGAAAACTAATATGAAGATTATAAAAACTATAATTACTCTAAATCACACTGGGAATAACTAGGAGGATAATATTATTCTACCTAATAATAGTAAGAATTCAGAAAAAAAGTAACTTTAGAGTGAAGTTAAGCTTTAAAGCTAACTAAAATAGAAATAATAAGATAGAGAAAATAATAAGAAAAAAAATAAATAAGTAATTAGTAGTTAGTTACTATTTAGATTAAAATTAATAGAAATTACTCTATTAATATATTTATTAATATAGACTATAATATTTATATTATTATTAATATTTTCCTTATAAAGAAATTTTACCTCCTATTAGTTAATAAGTTAAAGAGATAGATAAGGAGATATATTACTAGGTTATTACTTAGTAATATTTAGAGGGTAGTTATTCTAATTTTAGAAGTTAGTAATTATATATAGAAGATTTATATTTATATTATAGAGGGTTTATAGCTACTTTTATATCTTAAGTAATTATAGATAGAGAATAATTATATTATTTATAATACTGAAGCCTAATAGATAATATATAAGAAAGATAGTATAATAGTATACTTAGAATATTAAGATAAGTTAGTATAACTTAAGGAGATCTAGTTAGTTTAGCTACTTAATACTAATTTATTTATATTTATCTATTAGTATATTATATAGTATACTAATAAAATATTAAATTCCTACTAAATTATATCTATTAGTTTAGTAGATATTAAGAGAATATTAGCTCTAAAAGTAAAGATAAATCTAAGAGATTATATTTTTATAAATATCTTAAAGAAATTTCTAGATTTTTTCTATTTAGATTTAGTATACTAACTACTTTCTAGTTAACTAAAAATAAACTACTATATTCTATTAATCTCTAATAATAAGAAATAGAAACTAGACTTCTTATAGGGATCCCTCTATAATATATTATAGGAAGAACTTTTAGTACTTAAGAAAATCCTGAAGGATTTACTTAATAAGGAATTTATTAAAATAAGTAACTCCTCTACTAATATCTTAATTCTTTTTATAAGAAAGTTAGATAGAGGAATATACTTCTATATAGATTATAAAACTTTTAATATAATTATAAAGAAAGATTATTACTTCCTCCCCCTTATATTGAAGACCCTCTAGAGAATTACTACTACTTACTAGTATATTAAGTTTAATATTATTATTATATTCTATAAGATTAGAATTAATAAAGTAGATTAGGAGAAAATAGTTTTTTAGATATACTATAGTCTCTTTAAATAGATAGTATATTCCTTTAGACTTACTAATACTTCTATTATATTTTAATAGTATATTAATAGTTACTTATAATAGTTTCTAGATAATTTTATTATAGTATATATTAATAATATCCTTATTTATATTAGTAACTTATAAAAGAAGTATAAGGAGAAAGTCTATTAGGTATTTAGCTACTTTACTAATATAAATTTTAAGTTAGATCCTAAGAAGTATAAGTTTTTAGTTATTATAATTAAGTATATTAAGTATATTATAATAACTAGAAAGAGTTTCTCTTATAATCCTAAGAAGTTAGAAATTATTACTAACTAGCTTCCTCCTAATTTACTAAAAAATATCTATAGTTTCTTTAGGTTTATAAATTATTATAAAGTTTTTATATTTTAGTATAATATTATTATAGAACTTTTAAACTACCTAACTTAGAAGTTAGTTTCTTTTAACTAGAAATTAGAGTAGTAAGAAACTTTCCTCACACTAAAATAACTTTTTACTATAAAACTAATTTTATAGATATTTAACCTTAATATTCTAATAATAATAGAGATAGACTATTTAGAGTATATTCTAGGAGGTATATTAACCTAAGCTGATAAGGCTGGAGTGAGATATCTAGTAGCTTTCCACTCCTAATATCTAACTTCTGTAGAGTTTAATTACTTAATTTATAATAAGGAACTCTTTATAATATTAGAATATTTATAAGTGTGGAGAATAGAGCTATAAAATATTAGGAAGTTTAAGGTTCTTACTAACTATAAGGATCTTAAGTATTTTATAAAAAAATAATAGTTTATAGAGAGGTAAAGTTAGTAAGTAGAAGAGTTATTTTAGTATAATTTTTACTTTAAGTATTAGCTAGATATTTAGATAGTAGCTTCTAATATTCTCTTCTAGAGGAAATAGGATACTCCTAAAAGGTAGGATAATAAAAAGTAATAAGGATAAGTAATATAGATTATTCTGAATACTACTATTCTTATAGAGCTTCAGGTAGGATATATAAATATTATTAATATTTAGGTTTTTAAAGGAAGATTAGATTTATAAGAGATATAGAATTATACTACTGAAAGAGACTTTTTATACTAATAGATTTTTATAGTAGTTTAGTAGGGAGAATATAATTTTCCCTCTAATCTCTATATTAAGATCTAGATTATTAAGTATATTATTAATATACTAAGATAGCTTACTTTCAGAGAGAAATTTTAGATATTAAGTAGTAATAAAAGTGATAGTTTCCTTAATAAGCTTAGGATTAAGCTAGTATAGAAATTATATAATTCCTCTTCTGTAAGTTACTTAGGATATAATAATATACTAGAGATTATAAGCTAATAGTTTTACTAGTCTGGATAATTATAAAGTGTTTACTAATTTGTATATAACTATAATATATATAGAAGTATTTATATCTAGAAGTAGGCTAAGAAGGAATTCCTAAAATTCCTACTAGTATCTAACTAGTTACATTCTAATCTATTAATAGATTTTATTACTAACTTACTCTCTATAAAAGGATAAAGTAGCTATTACCTCTAGGTTATTATTAATTAATTAGGTAAGGTTTTTATATTAGAGGAGATAGATATAATAGAGATAGAGGTATATATTTAGTAGTTTCTTAGTTACTACTATAAATTCTATAGAATATTATATTTTATTATAAGTAATAGAGAGTCTAACTAAGTAAGTTACTTCTAGAAGGAATTTGATAAATTAATAGATATTATATATCTATTAAATATTAGTTACTATCTACAGACTAATAGAATTATAGAATAGTATAACTAGGAGATTTAAGTAGTTTTAAGGATATTTACCTATTAGTCTCAGGATAACTAGAATAACCTACTACTTATTATATAGTTAGCTTTCTGTAACTAATAGTATAATATAATAGGAGTTATATCTTTTTTTATAGATTATAAATATTATATTAATTCTATCCTAATTTCTAAGGAGTATATAGAACTACCTAATAGTAGTAAGGTTATAATTTACTAGTTAGTTAAGAGAATATAGTTAGTAATAATATATATCTATATAGAGATAGCTACTACTTAGTAGAAGTTAGAAGTTTAGATAAATAAAATCTAGTCTCCTACAGATTAGTATTAAGTTAGTAATAAAGTGTAGTTAAATATATCTAACTATAAATTACTAAAGTTAAGCTAAAAGCTAACTTAGCTATATTAAATATATAATAGTGAAGATCTTCTTACTGTATATTATAAAGCTGGATATTTTAAGGTCTATTTATTTATAATTTTATATAAATTTACTCTAGAAAGTTACTACTAATTTACTACTTAAGTAAATTATAGTTAATAGCTAGTTTCTACTACTAGTAGATAATAATAGGGAGGTTAAATAGCTAGTTAAAAATATTCTTACTGTAAGGATATATTAAGTAGGGAGAGGATACTAATAAGAAGTTCTTATTAAATAGGAAGGATATATAAACTCTATATAGAAGCTTATTAATATTATTGCGGATATAGTAGCTCTAAAGCAGTATAAAGTAATATATAAGCTGATTATAGATAATAATAGAAACCTAGCCTATAGCTTCTAACTGGGCGGCAGCTGGGGAAGAGGGAGGTAATATTATAGGCTATATCTAAATATCCAGCTAAGGCTATACCTAAGTATCTAAAGCTAACCTTCTTACTTAGATAAGCTTCTAGTAGGCTCTATATAATATTATATATATAGACTTTTCTATATATCTGTAAAGGCTTCTCTTTTACTTCTTAGTTCTAAATAAATAGTATTTTACGTCACCTTCCGGTTAAATAAGCTTAGGTCTAGCTCTTTATAGTGTTACAAGCTAGCTCTATATAGAATATACTATAGAATATCCTACTTAAGTGTAGCTAGATAATAAGTAGATAACTTATTATTATATACTTTTTAATAATATAGCTTAATTAGTAGTATTGTTTATATATATATATATATATATATATATATATATATATATATACTGAAAGCTAAATTATTATTAGTTATAGTATTATATCCTCTAGTTGTGAAGGGTTAGACTTAGGCTTATTTAACTGGAAGGTAGCGTAAAATACTATTTATTTAGAACTAAGGAGTAAAAGAGAAGTTTTTACGAGTGTATAGAAAAGTCTATATATATAATACTATATAGAGCCTACTGGGGCTCCACCTGAGGGAGGGGGTTAGCTTCAGATACCTAGATATAACTTTAGCTGGATATCTGGATATAGCCTGTAATATTACCCCCCTCCTCCCTAGCTGCCGCCCGGCTGGAGGCTATAGGCTAGGTCTCTATTATTATCCACAATCAGCCTATATATCACCTCATACCGCTCCAGAGCCACTATATCCATAATAGCGTCGATAGGCTTCTATATAAAGTTCATATATCCTTCCTATTTAATAAGAGCCTCTCATTAATACCCTCTCCCCACTCAGTATATCCTTACAGTAAAAATACTTTTAACTAATTATTTAACCTCCCTATTATTATCTACTAACAGTAGCAGCTAGCTATTAACTATAACCTGCCTGGGTAGCAGATTAGTAGTAGCTCTCTAGAGTAAATCTATATAGAATTATAGGTGAATAGACCCCAGAGTATCTAACTTTATAATATATAGTAAGAGGATCTTCACTACTATATACTTATAATACAGCTAAGCTAGTTTTTAGCTTAGTTTTAGTAACTTATAGTTAGATATATTTAACTATACTTTATTACTAACTTAATACTAATCTGTAGGAGACTAGGTTTTATTTATTTAAGCTTCTAACTTCTACTAAATAGTAGCTATCTCTATATAAATATATATTATTACTAACTATATTCTCTTAACTAGCTAGTAAGCTGCAGCCTCACTACTATTAGGCAGTTCCGCATACTTTTTAGCGACTAGAATAGAGTTAATATAATACCTATAATCTATAAAGAAAGGTATAGTCTCTATTATATTATACTGCTAGTTACAGAAAGCTAACTATATAATAGATAGTAGGTTACCCTAGTTATCCTGGGACCAGTAGGTAAATACTTTCAAAACCGCTTAGATCTCCTGGTTATACCATTTTATAATCCCGTCAGTCTACAGGTAGTAATTAATATTCAGTAAGTATATAATACCTATTAACCTATAGAACTCCTTCTAGAAGTAACTTACCTAGTTAGACTCTCTATCGCTCATAATAGAGTATAGTATTCTATAGAACCTATAGTGGTAACTAAGGAACTACTAGGTATATACCTCTACCTCTATTATATCTATCTCCTCTAATATAGAGACTTTACCTAGTTGATTGATAATAACCTAGAGGTAATAGCTACTTTATCCTTTCGTGGGGAGTAAGTTAGTAATAAAGTCTATTAACAGATTAGAATGTAACTAGTTAGGCACCAGTAGGGATTTTAGGAATCCCTTCTTAGCCTACCTCTAAATATAAATATCCCTATATATATTATAGTTATATATAAATTAGCGGACGCTCTGTAACTATTTAGACTAGTAGAATTATTAGCTTACAATCTCTAGTATACTATTATATCCTAAGTAACCTGTAGGAGAGAAGTTATATAACTTCTATACTAACTTAGTTTTAAGCTTATTAAGGAGGTTATTACTTTCTTTACTACCTAATATTTAAAACTTTTCTCTAAAAGTAAACTATCCCAGTATATTAATAGTATACTTAGTAATCTAGATCTTAATATAGAAGTTAGGAGGGAAGTTATACTCTCCCTACTATACTGCTATAAAGATCTATTAGTATAAGGAGTCTCTCTTAGTAGTATAATTCTATATTTCTTATAAGTCTGGTTTTCTTTTGAAAACCTAGATATTAATAATATTTATATATTCTACCTGAGGCTCCGTGGGGATAGTAGTATCCAGGATAATCTGTATCACTTATCTTTATTACTTCTTATTATTCTACTTTTTAGGGGTATTCTATTTCCTCTAGGAGAGGATATTAGGAGCTACTACTTAGATACCTAGCTGGTACTTAAGGTAAAAGTTATACTAAGATAATTTCTCTACCTACTAGCTCTACTTCTCTGTAAGTTATTATTTTTTTATAAAGTACTTAAGGCTTTTATAGTTAGTAAGAACCTTGAACCTTCTGGTGCTCTATAGCTCTACTTTCTATATCTGTAAATATTCTAGTATTATAAGAAGTTTCTTATTATAGATTAGGTAATTAAACTCTATAGAAGTTAGATATTAAGAGTGGAAGGTTACTAAATGCCTTATTTTAACCTTATCAGCTTAGGTTAATATACCTCTTAGGGTATACTTTAAATAGTCTATCTCTACTATTATTAGAATGTTAGGATTAAATATCTGTAGGATTAATTCTGTAGTAAAGAATTATTTTAGTGTAAGGAAAACCTCTTACTACTTTAGTCCCTAGTTAAAAAAAACTAACTTCTAAGTTAGGTAGTTTAAAGGCTCTATAATAACGCTATACTAAAATATAAAGACTTTATAGTAGTTTATAAACTTAAGGAAACTGTAGATACTTTTTAGTAAACTAGGAGGAAGTTAGTTAGTAATAATTTCTAACTTCTCAGGATTATAAGAGAAGCTTTTTCTAACTATTATAATATACCTAACATACTTAACTATAGTGACTAAGAATTTATATTTCTTGGGATCTAACTTAAAGCTTATATTAGTAAGGTAGCTAAGTATCTAGTGGACCTTCTCTTTATACTCCTTTTATAAACTACTAATATAAATAAGAATATTATTAATATATATTATAATAAAGTTATTTAGAAACTATTATAGGTAGTTATTAATATACTATTAAAATATAGTGGGGGTATTAGTAAGTCTGAAAGGGTATACTACCTATTTAAAGAGGCTATAATATATCTGAAAAGCTGTTTTCTCTTAATCTGCTTTATTGATTCTGATTTTGTGGAATATGGTAATAATGTTAAGCTTAGTATACTAGTAGGTAGTAGTAACTTTCTAGAGAGTTTCTAATATTAGGGGGAGGAAGTAATAGTTTTTCTTTATGATAATGTTAAAAGCTTTGTAATTTATATAGAAGTATATTCCTCTGTCTGGTTTTCTTATAAAGAAGATTAGGATATTAGTAGAGAAACTACTTATTTTAATAAATTCCTTATTAAGTAAATCCTCTAGGATCTTCTTAAGTATTAGAAGCTTCTCTTATAATATATTATAGAGGGATTCCTATAGGAAGTCTAGTTTCTATTCCTTTTCGTTAGGAATTAATAGGATATAGTAGTCTATCTCTAGTTAGCTGGGGGGCAGTTAGTATACTAAATCTAGATAGAAAAGATCTGGAAATTCCTTTAAGATATTCGTAAGGATATAGTCCCTTAGGTTTACCTCCACCTTTAAGGCTAATATTTTCTTAATATCTGCCAGACTAATAAATATAATCTAGTAGAGACTTAGTGTTTCACTAGTATGCTATATAGTATACTGACAGATAAATATAAATAAGTTAGTATTAAGTAGCTAAGCTAACTGGATCTCTTTAAGTTATGCTAGTTTATTTTGGTATTCTAAGTATATTATTATACTGCTTTTTCTGTATATTATCTATTAGGCTTCAGTATTATAAATAATATAATTATCCTCTATCTATAGCCGCCTAAGATATAAGAGTAACTATAAGCTCTCTATAATATAGATATAGATTTTTTATATATAGCTACTAACTTCTAAAGTCAGAATAGCTACTCCCTAAGTATTACTAAATGATAATTTAGTAGTATATCTCCTTATCTATCTCTTTAATTTATTAATTAGTAGGAAGTAAAGTTTCTTTATAAGGAAGGTATTAATAATAATATAGATATTATAACCTATATCGATAAGTATATTAATAGAGTAACCTCTATTAATTCTAGCCTGAATAGTAGCTGACTATTAGTTACTTACTTGTTCTTTTTCCTGTTATTTCTCCTATTTTATTACTTCTGCCTTAGTTAGCTTTAGGGTCTGATTTTGCTCTGGAGTTACTTTTTTCCTGAATCCTTACTATTGCTAGGTGGAGTAGTATTATCCCCCTAGTTATCTCTAGTATAATCTAGAGTAGCT
The DNA here is from genome assembly GCA_001693025.2 of Colletotrichum lindemuthianum. Lineage (NCBI taxonomy): Eukaryota > Fungi > Ascomycota > Sordariomycetes > Glomerellales > Glomerellaceae > Colletotrichum > Colletotrichum lindemuthianum. Next base: position 23,737 of record MASP02000564.1, read on the forward strand.
GTAGCTTTTATAACTTTTATATTAATTTTCTTATATTTTTAGGATCTGTAGTTCCTGCGGATATAGTTTTTCTTGCTGTATTTGAAGTATTAGTAAGTGTTCTAGCGGTCTCTAGAGTATTCTTTAGAGGTAGAGGAGAAGCTACTAGAGCTCTAGTGTCGTTATTATTTCTTGACTGCCCTAATTATTATAATATTACTCTCTATATTATAGGTGGCAGGTTTCTAGTGGGGTGGCTGGTAATATACTAACGCCCCCTTTATATATTCAAGCTTCTAAACTATATCTTAAATTTTAGATAACTAAAATCTATATTCTGTGGGAAGGTTAACTATAATAAGTAGTTTCTTAAAGTAGGAGAGTAGAGTAGCCTCTAGTAGGGAGATCTGGATTATATCTAGCTATATATACCCTCTAGTGTCAGCTAGAGTCTTTTTAAATTAGGATAGAAAAATAGTTAAGTATTTATTTTCCTTCTATCTGAAGCTCTATAGCTAGGTAATAGCGTAAAGTTAACTATTAGGATTTAGGTAAGTTCTATCTAAGTAACCTATAAAATTATTTAGATTATAGGAGTTCTCTAACCTTCTTACTATATAGAAGATTTTAACTACCTACTGAGGATTAGAGTTTAAGTAGGAGTAAATTAAATATTAGTATTCCTAATTACTATTAAAGAAGTAGTAGTTAATCTTAAGTTTAGTTTTTATCTATTAGATTTATATTTAGTATTCTTTCTACTTACCTGAAAACTTTAAGAGTAGAGGAAGAGGCTTCCTCTAGTGGTTAGCTACCAGTAGGGATATAGTAATATTATTAACCCTAAGGGCTGTTATCTTAATAGATATCATTCCGGAGGTTACTAGAGTATCCTAGTGTAAGTTAGAGGTATCTATTATAGTAGCTACCTGGGGGTTACTACTTACTATAGTATCTCATTTTGCTAACTTATATGAGAGCTTATTAATCCTCTGGTAGAGAGAGCTTAAGGTATACTGTAATTATTACTAAAATAGTTTACTTATAGGGTTGCTACCTATAGGGGTATCCTAGGGGGCTTTAATATTCTCTATCGTTTTTTGTATTAGTTGTTTGTTGTATAGTGTTATGTCTTAGGAGCTATACTTAACTAGATTATATACTTAACTAGTGGGGAGTTACGTTCTATCTAGCGTTATCTATATAGTGAATAAAACTGAGTTCTAAATATGTGAAGGGCTGGATCTAGGCTTATTTAACTAGAAGGTGGTATAAAATACTATTTATTTAGAATTAAGAAGTAAAAAAGAAGCCTTCACGAGTGTGTAGAAAAGTCTGTATATATAGTGCTATATGGGGCCTACTGGAGCCCCACCCGAGGGAGGAGGTTGGCTTCGGATATCTGGGCATAGCTCTGGCTGGACATCCAGGTATAGCCTGTAACACCAGTTAGAAGTTAGCTTTTTATACTAACTAAAAGATAGAAATAATAATAATAAGAAATAGAATATATAAAATTAAAATTATTATTATTATTAAAACTATTAGTAAGTAGTTATTTATAAGTAATATAAGAAAATTTAATTACTTTTTTTAGAGTAAGAAGAGGAAATAGAAATAAGATATTAATAATAATAAAAATAAATATTATATTATTATTATTATTATTAATATTCTAAAAATAAGATTATAAATAAAAGAAAATAGTAGTTATATCTATAAGATTAAGAAATTAAATAATAAAAATAGTTTTTATTTAGCTATTATAAAAAGTTAGCTTTAACTGGGGGGTATAGTATTATAGCTAATAATATCTCAGTTTTTAGTATCTATATATACGAACGTGCATATATAAACAGTACTACCAGTTAAGCTATACTATAGCCTCGTTAAAAGGTATGTAATAATAAGTTATCTACTTATTATCTGGCTGCACTTAAGTAGGATGTTCTGTAGTATATTCTATATGGGGCTGGCCTGTAATACTACCTCCCCTCTCCCACTCCTGCTGCGCTATACTACCTGCCTGTTATAGCCTCACGGTAGGAGCTTCCGAGCGCTTAAGTAATATACCCCCAGTGTCGCTGTTAGCCAGGGAATATCTATATATAAATTTATATATAGCTACGGATTGAACCCTAGACTATTAGGGTGACTTATTGTATATAAAGGGCTGGCCCCGACCGGGGGGTGTAGCGTTGCAGCTAATAACGTCTCGGCCTTCAGTATCTATATGCGCGGGCGCGCGCACACGAACAGTACTACCAGTTAAGCTATACTATAGCCTCGTCAAAAGGTACGTAATAATAAGTTGTCTACTTGTTGTCTGGCTGCACTTAAGTAGGGTGTTCTGTAGTGTGTTCTATATGGGGCTAGCCTGTAATAGCTATAAGTAATTAAAAATTTTACTAAAATAGAAGATAGTATAATTTAATAATAAAGAAGTTCTTTAGAAATTACTAAGAGAGGATAATAGAAGTAATATAGAGGATAATATAATTTTCTAAAGCTGAGAGAATTATAAAATAAATAATATTTAAATTTAAATACTAAAAAAAATATTCTATAAAATAGGAAGAAATAGAAAACTTACTAATAGTTACTAAAGAATATTTAAGAGAATATTTCTAAAAAGAGGAGAGATTATAAATATAATAAATATAAAATCCTTATAATTAGAAGTAAGAAAAAAGTTTTTCTAATATTTTTATAGCTAAAAAAAATAGATTATTTTAGGGGGAATATTAAGTTAACTAAAATATAGTTATAATTAAAATATATCTTAAGAGGTTAATATTAGCTAGAATTTAGTATTAAGAGACTAAAATATAGAATTTAGAATAAACTTCTAGATTCTAACTAATAAGGAATATTAGAGGGGAAGTAGAATATTATTTCTTTATACTAAATCTTAATAGTTAGATTCTAAAAATAAGATCTCTTAGAGGGAGGATTATATTAAGCTATAATAGAGAGGGGGGATACTAGAAGCTTATTAGGTTCCCTATAAGAGAATACTAACACCCAGAATAATAGTTATTCCGGGCAGTAAAGCTTAAATACTAATATGGAACAGCAGCTAAGTGAGGGGAAAGACAAGTTCGAATAGTCACATAACGTAACGCCTACCTATTCAGAGATCCCATCACTTAGTACGAACCCAGCCTGACATACAGCTCGAAACGAAACACACTGGTTTTCGATATACTGTCATTGAAAAGTATAAACACTCCAGCAAGAGCATATGTTTACTGGCCTAGTTCATACACTGTGTATACCGAATAGCCTTAACGGCCCTGGTAGCCCTGGCAGCCCTGGTAGTCTTTCTGAATAGCCTCAACAGCCCTGGTGGCCTTGGTGGCCATGGTGTTGTACCACTGCTAGAAGAGTACATCGATCGTGGGCGTCAATCGTGGAGGTTGTGGCTCTGTTAACAGAATAGGTATAGCGCGGATAAACAACGATTTGCACCGTCCAAATAACTGCTACCAGAAAGAGAAGTCCGGCAATTTCCGAGTTATCGCACTACGCCTACTGTGTGTTCCCTTAGTCAAGATAACCCTGTTATCATCCGGGCCCTCAATACGTAGGTACTAGAACCTCGACTTCAAGTATGTAATCTACTTTGCGCACTGAACATGTCCCAATCCCGCGAGTATTCGAGTACAAAGTCAACCCGAGTATCCATAAAGAGTTTCGTGAATGATGCCTTGGCTCTTTTGTACGTGATCCTAGGGGATCACTAGCCAGACCGAAGAACGAAGATGAGTAAGGGCCGTAGCATGAATGGCTCATCTTCGACCTCTACCAGCTCTGCTTAGGTAGTGTGATGCGTCGATGCATGGGTGATGCTAGACATGTCACGAACGTGGTCTCTGAGAGTCCAATGTTGAGACTTCGTCGATACGCAAACTTTTCCCGCTACTTCAAACGGCAACAACTCCGTCTGAATCTCACAAATTTGCCCTTAACTCTCGGTCTACTTCCTCCAGACCAGAAGGTCCGCTGTATAATTGTGCCCGTAAGCCATCCGTGTTGATCTGCGTAACCTTTAGCAACTGCAAGGCCTTCAGGGCAGGCCTTGGCCCGACTTACATGTCTCGGTCCCAGCTGATCAACTCGCTCAACACCAAGAAGCCTCATGGCTGTGATGGTTTCGTCTGCTAGGACTGAGGTATGCTGTCAGTGACTCTCCGAAAACCGCTCCCTTCCACTCTTTTCGACTCACTCTGCAGTGCTCGTTCAACGCCTGCCTGGCCCCCCACGGCCAAGCTGTACAGAGCAGCTCTTCCAAGGCCTACCCCTTTGGCACCGAGAGCCAGAGCCTTGACGACATCCGTACCTCTCCTGATGCCTCCATCGATCAAAACGTCAATCTTGTCAAAGACCTGCGGACAGAACTTGCGGATCTCCAAAAGCACTTGGACGGGCGTCATCGTCGTGTCCAGCGCTCGACCTCCGTGGTTGGAGATGATGATGCCCTTGACGCTCGGGAAATGCGTCGCGGCATAGGCGTCTTCGTGCGTCTGGATCCCTTTCAAAACGATTGGCAGCGACGTGTGCTGGACAAGCCACTTCAGCGTCTTCTGCCACGTCAGACCTCCTTCTGTGCCCCAGTACTGCGGCGGCGCTCCTCCGGCGACTTCGGCCATCTTGAATCGCTCGTCCGCTTCTCTCTTGCCCGGGAAAGGCGCATCGAGCGTGAGGACGATGAACTTGATTTGCGGAATCGCTCGGATCTGCGCCAGGGTCCGTTCCGTGGCCTCGGTGTCTTTGAGGACGTAGAGCTGCCAGGCATAGGTTGCGTCTGGTCCAGCTTCGACAATGCTTGAAGGAGACATTGAAGCGTTTTTGCTGATGATCTGTAGTCCGCGGAGTTTCGAGCAGGCTGCGGCGATGCCTGCTTCGCCGTCGGGGTGCGCCAACTTTGCCATGGCAGCCGGGGACACGTAAATGGGCATGCCCACGTCGTTGCCGAGGATTTTGGTTGCCAGTGAACATCGCGTGCAGTCGACAAAGACGCGAGGTCGCAGTAGTATGGTGCGGAAGATGGTGCCGTTCCCGAGCTTGGTGATTTCGTCGTCGGTTCCTGAAGCGTAGTATGAAATCGCTTTTGGGCTTAGTTTCTTCATGGCGTATCGTTCCATCTCAGATATACTCAGTATCTGCGATACTGGCGGCACCCTGTCCTCAGACACTTGAGACGTATGCTTCCCAGTGGCGGTTTCTGGTGGACTGCGTACAGCTGGATCTGTCTTTGCTTCTTCGTCGAGTAGGCCCACCAGTTGGTCCCTTTTCAGATATTCATTGATGAGTTCGATTGGATGAACGGAATCGAATTCGGCAGATGCATCTTTTCCAGAGTTCTTCAAAAGGATGGCTCTGCCTCCCGGATGCTCGGCGAGAAACGCGGTGATCTGCCAGGCTCATGTCAATCAATGACTTTCATTGGGTAAAGGAGCCAACGTCAACTGTCGAAGCCGGCTACATCATACATGGTCCTACATCATAGATCTTGCCATGCAGTACAATCCAGCAACTGGTGGTGCTTCGATGTTTCTGCACTGCGTACATGCGTAAGTAATGACCCCAATGGCTAGGAGGCTGAATGTGCTGACCTTCGGCAAGGCTCAAAGTCTGACTCATGGTCTCGGGGTTCGTGTGAGTTGATTGAACACCACAAGCACCCAATTTTCACGTTTGACTTGAATGAAGGAAGGACAAGGTCATGCCATTCTTGTAACGCTAAAATAATGGGTTCGTGACTGACCTGTCGCATCAGCACGATGATAACACGATTCCCCGCCCCGATTCTACACTTGGTTGTTGTTTTGCCCAGGATGTCTTACTGATGCGGATGTTTAAAAGTCCAGCTTCCTTGTTTGGATGCGGAGAAGTGAATTCCCACGCCCCGAGAGGGACCCACCTCCACATCCACCAGATCGATCACGCAGGAGATCGATCACGCAGGGCAGGAGTGAATAACATAGGGGGTCTTCCTGGTCGCATCATCTGATGAAAATTTTCGACTTGATCGGTTTCAGGGGCAGGGCGACGCCACGAGCGATGACTGAGAAGCTGATTATGTGGGAACTGTCGGGCCAAGCAAGCACTTGCCGGAGGCTCGGGTCCGGAAGTGGGGCCAATCCGACTCCGAGGACGCCGGGGGCCTGATCCACAACGCCGCGACTTTACTGTCATTTATGACTTCGGTGCGGAGCAGTGGTAGCGAGCAGTTGCTTATTAGTGGAAAGAGGATGCTAATTGGCCTCTTCTTTTCGCACTTCCGTCTGGTCTCCATTGTCACTTCGTTTCCCTGGCCCTAGGCACAAGGTAAGAAGCAGCCGTGGCTTGATTTGCAATTTAACAAACTCAAAGAGACTACTTACCTATCTCAGTACCTATTCTATCATCGCCATATGTCACGTGTCGCCCGAACACCACCACCCGATCATCATCCTGAGGAACTCGCGGCCCCTGGTCGTAACTGCTGCCAGTGCTCCGTGGGGAGCACTTAGTCAGGACCTTCCCCTCTCCACAGCTCAGCTTCCCCATGTTTCCCCGCATCGTGGTGCCCCAGACAATCACCTCACGGCGACTGCCACTGCGACTGCGATTTGCAACCTCAGCTCATCCTCGGTTCGCTCGTCGAGGTCGCATCGCAACCAACCCACATTTCCTCTTCCATCCACTCCCATCACCAGCCATCCTTATCGCCTCAAACCCCCTTCGTCCGTTTACCCCATTCGCCCCACCCCAACATTGGTCGTCCTCCACACACCCCCAATGTGTTCCGCTTTGTCGGGTACTGCAGCTGAATGCCGGGCTCCAGAGTGCCGACGACAAACACAGAAGTGACTGGGTGACGCTCACGACGAGCCTCACCATGTTTCACTCTTTCAGAAGCCATAGTCCGGCTGTCTCGGCGGGAGATTCACCGGTGCCATCCCGTAAGGTGAATCGCTCATGCCAGGAATGTACAAGACGCAAGGTCAAATGTGATGGCGGCCATCCGTGTGCAAGCTGCCAGTACTATAAAGTGGCTGAATGCGAGTATCGTCAACGAAGCAAGCGTCACGCCGTGAGCAGGAGGTATACGTCTCACCCATCGCTTTGCCCAGCATGCTTTGCGCAACCACTGACCTTCTCAAGCACTCTCGAAAAGACTTCAGAGCAGGTTCAAGTTCAATCTCGCATTCTCCACGAACTCTTTCCCAGTATTCCCGTAGAGGACCTCGTTGGCAAGACTCGCGCCCAGCTTCTCAGTCTCATACCTCGAGACACCCTAAATAGTCTGCCATCGGCCTCTCAGCCAGACCCGTCACCCTCCGGCATCTCCGCCGCCGATGAGGATGACGATGATGATGACAACGGTCCGGACGATTCGACCCAGATTTCGGAAAATGGCGAGCCCGCCAACGACAGAAGATGGGACGAGTCCGCGGCGTCGCATCAGCCCACGGCCACGACCCACGCCAGCGACGACATCAACGCCATCGGGCTGGCAACAGACCAACATCGCCGCTCCTATCTCGGCGTCACATCCATGAGTGCTGTCCTGCGTGCCATCTTCCGTCTGTGTCCCGCTGCCAAAGAGCACACAGCTCAGCGTGCAAAGTCCTGGGCAGATACCTCGACCACTGCGTCTCTCTCCAACAACCAGCCTCTTCCACCGCTGTCTCTACTGAGAACTCCCAGTCCTGGCGCAAATCCACTCCGCGAGCAGCGCTGCATAGAGTTCTACTTTGAACACATTCACCCCATAACCCCCATCCTCAACGAGCATGACTTTCGCCGTACGTACGCCGCCGCAACTCGCCAGGACTCATCCTGGCTCGCCTTACTCAACATGGTCTTCACCCTCGGCTCCATCGCCTCGGGCAGTGACTCGTTACACACCCATTACTACAGACAGGCCCGCGCCCATCTCGGCCTTGACTCCCTGGGCTCCGGAAACATGGAAAGTCTTCAAGCGCTGTGTCTCCTCGGCGGCTACTATCTGCACTACCGCAACTCCCCCAACATGGCCTACGCAGTCCTCGGAGCCGCCCACCGCGTCGCCATCGCCCTGGGCCTGCACCGCGAACCCGTCCGCTCGCATCGCCACTCATCGGACGCGTCTTCCGACCAGCACAGTTCCCGGACCGAAACTCGTCGGCGCACCTGGTGGAGCCTCTTCTGCCTCGACACCTGGGCCAGCATGACCCTCGGCCGTCCGACCTGCGGCCGCTGGGACAGCAGCACCATGGACACATGCCTACCGACCCCGTCATCCCCCGACGACCATGTCGCCGTCTCGCTGCGGGCGAGCTGCCACTTCTGCCACATCTGCGACAGGATCCAGCACCGCTTCGCCCAACCAGCCCGCCTCTCCGCCGCCGAAGCCGTCTCCTTCGACCGCGAGCTCCAGGCCTGGTACACCTCCCTCCCGGACCGCCTCAAGAATCCCGCAAACTCCCCGCCGAGGCTGACCATCGCGCGCGAGTTCATGCGGAACCGCTACCTCAACGTTCGCCTCATCCTCTCCCGCTGCTCCCTCCTGTACCTCGCCCACGACCACGACCACAGGCGCGGCAGCAACACCGCCGCCATCGCCAACATCATCGAACCCTCCGCCGACGAACGCTCCCTCGTCGAAACCTGCCGCGCCGTCGCCTCAGAGATCATCGACGCCATCACGCTCCACTGGACGCCCAACCGCGTCCACGTGTGGAACTCGGCCTGGTATCTCTTCCAGGCATGCATGGTGCCCCTCCTCTCCATCGCCACCGAAATCCACCGCAGTTCCTCCTCCTCCGCAGCAGCAGCGGACAGACGCAGGCCGTCTTCGTCGACGTCCGTCCCCATCGCCTCGTTGACCACGCCGTCCGGCCCGGCGACAGCGATGGCGGCGGCGAGCAGCAGCTCATCGTCGGAACCGCCGAACCCCGCCGTCGCGACGTGGTGCGCGAACTTGACAAAGGCCCTGGAACTCTTTGCGGAAATGCGGCCGTGGATGCGCGCCTCGGATCGCGCGCCGGATATCGTCGCCGCGCTGTATGAGGCCGTCACCGCCGAGGTGGATGCCGGGTCGAATATCCGCACGCCCTCGGCCACGACGGACGGCGGAATGGACCTGTTTGGGTGGTGCGATGAGCAGCTGACCGAGCTGGACTGGGGGACGTTCCTTGGCGGCGGTGGCGAGGAGGGCTTGCATCAGGGAATGTTTGCCTTTTCGTCTTGATCTTTCCGTTCCTAATTTATACGATGATGTGGAAGTAGAGGCGGCCATGTCCACATCTGGCCCGGCGGGCGGTTCTGTCTTTTTCGTATGATATCCACATTGCGTATTAAGATCCTCCATTTCAATTTCTCAAAAATCACGACTGCACATATATGGTGGCAAAGCAAAAGTATCATGGCTCTATCCTACGTTCTGTGCGTGGTACGCATGTTCTCGTGAAGCTCGCGCTGCATATCATCTTGATCCATCTCTATAATCTCAGACAAAAAAAAAAAAAAGCTGTCCAGACACCAAAACAACGACTCCGTTCGTTGTCCCCAGGGTATAACTCGTCGCAAGGAAGAAGACTAAAAAACTCCAAATCATTCATGGCCTTTGGCCAATCAACAACATACATCATCGCACCTTGGGAGAACTTTACTCAACGTCAAAGCGCCCCGCTTCGTCGGCGAGCTTCTTCTGTAACCTGCTCACCCTCGCCATGGCTCTCTGCTTCGCCTTGGCCTCTTTACGGAGCTTCATCGCCGTGCTCACGTCGACCTTGTCCTCCTCCATCTCCTCTTCTATGCGCTGGTACACGGTCCCAATGGCCGAGATGCGCCTCGTGCCGCGCCGACCGAGGGCGAGGTCGGCGCGGAAGGGGATGTCGTAGTCGCCCAGGTCGTCGTCCTCTTCGTCAAACGACAAGTAGGGTGCTTCGACTCGGGGGTCGAGCGACAGGCGTCTTTGGAAAAACACGGGACTACCGTAGGAATTCCTCAGACTGGGGCGCGACGGGGACGTGAAAGTCGGGTCCGGTTCGCTCGTGAGACTGTCAAACAGACCCGGGAGTTGGAGCCCGCCCTCGCCGTAGCCGCTGTCGCTGAACAGAAGCTCCTCCTCGGCGCCCGACCTCCGGTGGCGGGTGGTGATGAACGAGTCGGCGTCGACGTCATCGTCTGACGAGAGGTAGTCGTCAATGCTGAAGCCACCACCGCCACCAGGTATGATATCGAATAGCGGAGACAGCGGGGATGGGAGTTTGCTCTCCAAGGCTGTGCAGAACGACTTGTCGTCGCCGATGGCGCTGTGCAGAGAGCTGCGGCTGTCGTTCATCAACGAAGACATGGTCGCTAGGTCCACGGACGTGTTGGTGGTGTGACGTGACTTCGGGCGCGTGAACGAACTGCAGCTCGACACCGTTGGCGTGGCGGATGAAAAGGACGAGTGGCGAACGCTGCTCGTCCTCATGGGGGGGACGTGCTCGTAGATTTCGTTCAGCTGGGTTTTGCCAAACGGCGATCCGGGCATCAAGCGATCATCGTAGCCTTCACGCCACGAGTGGCCACTTCTCATCACTTCTATCGGAGTACCAAGGTTAGCAACCATCTTGTTCAAGTCACGACAACAGGGTACAGAAAACGCGGTAAAGACTAACGAGGTGAAGGCGCCGGCGAGGACACGTCCGCGGGATCAACCAAGCTCTCGACCTCAACCCGGCCGACCCAGCCACTCGCGTCGTCTCCTCCTTCGGGCTTCGCCTTCCGCGACCACTCGACGTGGTCGAAGGCCGCAGGCGCGCCTGTCGACGACAGGCTGTACCGTCTGGAGGGCGATATCTGGGTTGGGGAGGGTAAGGTGGGGTTGGCTACTGACCCTCCGCGGGATGGCGGCCTCGCCGTTGGGAATATCTCGGCTGCCTGCGTTGAAATCTGGCTGGCCGACGTCTTGGGCCTCTGTTGGACCGGCAGCGAGTAGTTGTGCTTGACGACGTAGACCGGTTTCTGGGTGGTTCTTGGAGACTTGGGCGAATCGGTGACGGAGCGTGACGACGGAGGTGTGTAGATTCCGAGCTCGTTGAGGGGCCCATCGCCGCTGGCCGACAACCGCCGCCCACTCCTTCGCGCGCTAGGGGAGGCGGATAAATCCATCGCCCTCTTGTGGAGGCCCAGCGGTGCGGGCGTCGGGGTCGTCGGGATGTAAGATCCTAGGGACTGTCTTCGGCGGCCTCGGACCGGTTCGTGGCCGTCCTCGAAGATGGTCTCGTGTCGATCTGATCTCTCGGGGGAGAAAATGTTCGTTCGGAATGGAATCTGGCTGAGGCTAGTCGAAGTCAACGACCTGGTGCGACCTTCGAGTTCGAGTGAGTCTTGGCGGTGTGGCGGCTTGAACGGTGATTCTTTGACCCCGAATCGAGCTCTTGAAACCACTGGCGCGGAAGTGCCATCTTGCCCATCGCCAGGGCTGTCGTTCGTGGCGTAGAATGCTTGCACCTTTTCCGACGTCAAGTCGACTCCATTCTCACCAATGTTTCTGTCGGCGACATCCTCGCCGTAGTCCCGTACTCCCGCAGCCTTGACTCTGTTCTGGAAGCCCGATGGCTTAATCTCTGACTGGGCATCGAGAATGTCGATAAAGCCCCGGACATTGCCGTTGGAGCTTTGTGTCGAGAAGTGACGTGAGTGGCCAAAGGGAGCCGTCGGTGGTCGAAACGGCTCACCCTCGAAGGGCATCGCTGGCGACTGGCCTCCTCGTTTTGGAGGTGGTGACAGCCCGGATGCCGTCGACGACAACGACCCCAACCGTGGTTTCCTGAATGATAATGGGGGCCCTTTGGAGGATGAGTCCCTTCTTCCGCGAATGGAAGGTGACGGACTCGCCGCACCGATCGAGGCAGAGCTCGGGCGTTCCATGCTGAGAGCTCGGATTCGTGGGATCGGAGGAGCAGGAGCTGAAGACTCCGAGTCTGCCGCAAAAGACAGATTGGTCTCGCTCATCTTGTGATGAGACCGTTGTAGGTCTTCAAAGACGTTGGTTGGGCCATTGCCGGCAACGGGGTATGTTCCTAATATTGTCAGACGGCGTTCTGAAAGCGACCAGAGTACGATGTGACCTTACCGAGAAGTGGAGGCAGTGACGCAGTAGTGGCATCGTATGCTTGCGCCTTGATGCCATTTACTTGTCTTTCAGACGACTTCTTGTTGGAGAAGAATTTCAAAAGCCCCATTGTCAGGATGTCCCGCCAGCCATACGGCGGCTTGCGTGAAGGCAGTCAACCCGTCCGATAGGAAGCTGGAGATCCGACGTTGCCGGTAAGCTGGATGCCAACGGTACTAAATGTGTTTCTTGTAGTAGTACTCCGGTACAACCGTCTCGAGGGGGAACAGACACTTGTCGCATTCGCCTGAAAAAAAATTGAGCATATGTCAAGAGAGAAGTGGAAGGAAGAGTGCGAGCTGGAAAGGATGGGGGCCCGAAGAGTCTAAAAGTGCGACGAACGGGCAGGTTAGCGTTGGATTGAAGATGGCAAGAAGAAAAGGGAAGGAGGGACAATGCGACGCGATGAATCGTGCAGGGGTGTCATGGCTGAAGTTGAATTGCACACAACATGGACGATGTGCAGGTGGACATAACGCTAAAGCGTCTCTAAGACGGCGTTGAAGGCTTCGTGCATCCACGACGGTGAGGACTAGCCCACGTAGTAGTAGGGAGAAAAAAAAAACATCGTATCAGTACCCCATGCCGTGCCCGACTGAGCGTGGCCGCTTCACGTTGCATGGATAAGCACACTTCCACCACACCACCTGCCAATCCTCCAAAGATCACACAGAGATCAGACGGGAAACATAGGCGAGGTCAGAGTGTCCGCAAAAACGTACCATTGAGCTGGCCAAGAGTTTGCCAGGCTGGTCAAGCTGGTGTCCATACGCTGGGCTTCCTGCACTTGCCATGCTGCGACCCGATATCAAGACAACTTTGACCGATATCCAAGTCAACAGCCCGAGGTTCCCGAATAGCGGCTTCACGCCCACTGTCCCGTATTCCAAACCCATGGCCCATTCAAACAGGCTCAGAGTGGCAGCCAACCGTTGGCCACGTCCTCGTTTGTGTTTGTATGACAAGCAAGGCAACAAGCCGTCGCGTGGTACGTGTCCTGAGTAGCAACCGCAGTTTGGTGCTCCGTATGCGCACGCATGCCTATAAAGTAGCACTCCGTATACTGGAGACGCGTGACAGGAATGCCTGCTCGGACGAAGTGGGAACTTCGAGGTTTCGGAAACCGGTCAGCAAACTATGTGTAAGAGATGGTGGGATCGGATGGGACGTGAATACACAGTAGGAACAGCAATGCAACATTAGATGGACTGCGGCCCGTGCGCCAGCGACTGATATACTGTGTAGGAACAAAGGTGAGTGAGGTGCCGTGCAGCAAAGCGCGATGTAGGTTGGGGCAACCCTCCTTTCGCTGCTCTGGGCATCAAATAAATCCATCTTGGCGATAGTCATGACAATAATCAAGCATCGATGAGGCTTAGGGCTGATACTGGGGAGATGGAAGAATTCTTCCACAGGTTTCCATGTGCCGGTATTTGCTCCCTTGCCACCTGGAGACCTGGGGATTTCTCTCCGACATCATAAGCCACGTCAACAGACCCCAGACGCAGGGTTGGGATGCCAGACGGCATGTGCGTGTACGCATGCTATGTACGGAGCATGCGCCAAGTTGATCAGCATCCAAGTATCCCAAGTGAAACTGCTTGTCGCCCTGCAGCAGAAATATTGTAATCCGTGGAAAGACTACGCAAAGAAGCAAAAGCAACTTGGAAACCTGATCTCCGGTGAGAGATCGGTCCACAGACGAAAAACAACTGGAGCAATCACTCGTCCAGCGCAAGGCAAAAAACATGAGAAGCAGGGTCAAGGGTAGGAGACGTAATTTTAGCGCAACCTCGGAGAAAAAGCAATCGGACAGGGCTGGAAAGCGGCCCATTTGCCAGCATCTTTTATTGGCAGCGCCAGCCGACCGGACTGCCAGCTAAGTGTATTAGCCTCGTCCAGGAGTAAGTCGAAGAAGGTCGTCCTGGTCCCTGTATGGAGGCATCACCGCACGCACCGCCAGTAGCGTGTGGCTCTGTTTCCGTCCGTGGGTTATTATTACCTGGCATTGGATGATATATCGAGCCATCTTGGCCATGGTGCTGGAAGTCGGGCATTTACTGTACTTGTAGATTGCATCTCTCGGACCATGGGCCATGGAGCATGGTATTCCTAGCGAGCCAACGCCAGGAGAGCGCAAGAGGACCGGGAAAGGCAGCCCCTGCATCTATCTCCTGCATATGGGCGAGACACATCCTACCCCAGCATTGAAAGCGGGCAGAGGCAGATCTCCCAGGGGATTACCCCTGCCGGACCTTTCCCCTGGGTGTGGTGGGTGATGGGCCGTCACATTGCTGAGTCTGAATGACGCATTCACTGTCCTTGGTGGCCAGGGGAGCTTTCTGATTGTTCTTCCAATGTCTATGGTAGTTGCTTCGGTTTGAAATGAGACGACACTGCGCGGGAGATGAGGCGTGGTAAAGCGTCAATTGATGGCACCTGCAATGTACAGTTTGTCAGCCGGGCTCAGTACCCTCGAGAGCCGGCGCCACCATACGAGGGATCTGCGTCTGCTGCACATGGGACTACCTACCTTCTTGTACTGTGGTGAGGTTGGAATTCGCAGCAGGGTCGACAGAAGACGTATGCCCGAGAATGAAGCCAACCATGATTGAAGCGCACAACCGGTGTGTCACCCGCTCGTTCCAGCTGAGTGGACGGGACGCGAAATGACCGAGAGTAGTGAGGCTATTCGTACCTGGTTCCGGGAGCTGTGTAATGCCTCGCAACCTGGGTTCGATAAAGTTGGTGAAACTCGACGAGATTAAACGGCAGTAACGACCGTGTTCGTGAACGTAGTGGGGGTCCGATGCTTCGCTGCACGTCGTGAACGGGAGGCAGGAGCTCAGCGCTGGTTCCTACCTGCCCACCTAGCTACCATGCGAATGTCGTTGCCCACTTAGTCACTAACTACCTATAGGTGTAATACTTGTATAGACTCCGTATCCGTACAGATAGTGATATCACGATATCAAGGGCCCTTGTCGTCGGCGCCGAGTTATGCTTGCTTTTCCCCATTCTTCCTTCTCTCGCAACGCCTGTCACCACCCACGAATGAAACAACCTGCCACATGAGCGAGCTTGTTGACGCGCATGACATTTGAGGCATCTATCACGCCTCGACAGGCCTTTTGTTGTGGGTCTCCAGGTTCGGCCCATCGAGTCATCGTCTTGCGGCCGAGTGCAGCTCAGCACTGCGTCTACACCTACACCGCTTTGGCTTCAGCATCCAGCCATCTAGTTTCTAGCCAGCTGCAGAGGCAACATGACAGCTCATTTCGCAAATGCTCTTCCCGAAAGCTGCTTGGCTATGCAAACGAAGACTGGTTGTTCGTCGGGTCGTCTTTTACCGTTTCAGCTAGCAGCCCTCTCGTCGTCTGTACGGAGTACTTCGTACACTTTGTGTGCTCTTTCGCATGAGGTGCGCCGGTTACCTCAGCCTTCTAGATAGTCACCGTCAGCTGCTGACCAGCAAAAGCCTCAATTCAGGGGGCTACGGCAGATCCACAGCCTCGGATTAGTTGGCAGCCAGATGCAGACAAGCTCTCAGCTCAGCGTTGCACTCAACGATCCAGCTAGCCTCTTACCGCTCATCAGCCACCACGTGGAACACCCACTGTCTTCTGGCTTCATCCGACTTCTCGTCCCAGGTCGCATTCCACAGTCTAAAGCTTACGACGGAGTGTAGGCCCCCTAACCATTTCTCGGGCCTCCCGGCGGGCGTGTTGGTCCACCTCGGACAACGACTGGTTCTGCGAGAGATTCGATCACGCAACAAACAGAACAACCCCGTGCGGGGCTCTCTCCGTATTGCTTTTGTGTGCCAGAACAGGCTACCACAACATCTCCTGGCCCTCTGCGCCGGCTGCATCACATCCCGAGAACAGTTGGGAAGCCTTCAACCACTGGCGTCTGGACATAAGGAGATCAGAAACGGGCAGGCCGGTGGGTGGGGGGGAAGAGACGCCGTCATGCCCGCCTATACCGAGTCGGCCAGAATATTCCTCGTTCTGTCAAACACAGGCTCTAGCGCTTCGCCGGCCGCTGCTCGGACAGCGCATCGTGCTGACTGACGTCCGAACGTTGGAAGCGACAGCGTCCGAGCGGACATGTCAAACTGCAAGTCGCACCCGCCATCCGCCCTTGGGACCCCGGATGGTGTCAAGGGGGTCCTTTGGACTACACGGTATGCATGGGGAGACAAGCTGTAGGTGAAAGAGAAGTTTTGACTATGCTCGTTTCACGACACGACGGCCCGAGTCCAAAGCCGTTGAATGTTGAAGAATGCCAAAGAAACGGAAGCCTTTGGATTCGGTCATGCTACGTCCCTATTGCAGAAAGTCTCTTGTTGTATGCCAGAGCTTGCGGGCGTTTGTAAGACTGACATGATTTCTGCCACCGAACTCTGTCGTGGCGTCGCTTGGTGTCCGCCGTGGGCAGTTTAGCCCCAAGTCTAGGAACCAGGGGCCATACGCGGTTCTCTCACGACAAGTAGTCTTCACTACAAGGCGCCGCTTGCCAGATGACTATCGACTCGGAGATTCCCCAGAAATCTTCAGAGCCAGAAGTGGCTTCCACGTGTGCTTGTTTGGCCATCGATTGATCATCATCACATGTCGCCTCTGCAGATCATAGAAGAGAGGCATATGTTGTTCTGTTGAATTCTGGTAGTGTTTCTTGTTATGTTAATGTTGGTTTAATCGTCAGGATATCGCACGCCGTACGTGATCTCGTCGTACGGGTGCAAACTGGTGTTCTGGTTTTCGGTTGTTGTTATTGTTACGTTACGTGGTGCGCGGCGCCACGTAAGGTTCTAGATCTACAGTGTGGCAATTGCTTACTAATTGCCACGCCGCTAGGCTACAGCTGGCGCCAGGTGCCAGGCACCCGTGGCCAGTGGGCTATGGAGGGCATGCCGCCACGTACGTGGCAGCACGTACGGTTACTGCATGCCCTACGGCATGGCGTAACCAACACTGGCAACTTTTCTTTTTGTTGTATGCCCTGGTGCCTATCTATTTACACAAAAAATGGTGCCTTTTATGATCTATACTCTTTACCTGAATAACGTCTGAATACCTATTTATCTACTCCACTTAAGTTACCTATCCCTCTATTCGAACGGTTATATAGTTTAAATTGATAAATCTCTCGAGGGTGCAGTTTATAGTGCCCTTCGTGAAGGTATTAGTAATATTATTATCTCTATTAATCTACTGTATCTCATAGAGCTTATAGTGTTTATATAACTATCTTAATATTATAATATTAATTATTAGATATTTCTTTTTAGTAGTATTAAGCTTTATAAAGTATTTATAAAGTGAGTATAAGTTAGTATATATAATAGTTAGAATCTGAGGAAGTTTTTAATAGTTAAGAATTTTCTTAAATAATATAACTATAATATAGGTAAAGTCTGTACTAGCTACTATAATATAGATCTCTAAAGTAAGTATACTCCTTATAAAGGGCTGGATTTAGGTTTGTTCAACCGGAAGGTGGCGTAAATACTGTTTATTTAGAACTAAGGAGTAAAAGAGAAGCTTTTATAAGTGCGTGGAAAAGTCTGTATATATGGTGCTATATGGGGCCTACTGGGGCTTTATCTAAGCGAGGGGGTTAACTTCAGATACCTAGGTACAGCCCTGGCTGGATATCTAGATATAGCCTATAATATTACCCCCCTTCTTCCCAGCTGCTGCCTAGCTGGAGGCTGTAGACTGGGTCCCTATTGTTATCTATAATTAGCTTATATGTCACCTTATACTGCTTCAGGGTTACTATATCTGTAATAGTATTAATAGGCTCCTATATAAGGTTTATATATTCTTCCTATTTAATAAGAATTTCTTATTAGTATCCTCTCCCTACTCAGTATATCCTCACAGTAAGAATATTTTTAACTAACTATTTAACCTCCCTATTATTATCTACTAGTAGTAGTAATTAGCTATTAACTATAACCTACCTAAGTAGCAGATTAATAGTAGCTTTCTAAAGTAAATCTATATAGAACTATAGATAAATAGACTCTAGGGTATCTAGTTCTATAATATATAGTAAGAGGATTTTTACTACTATATACTTATAATATAGTTAGACTAGCTTTCAGCTTAGCCTCAGTAACTTATAGTTAGATATATTTAACTATATCTTATTACTAACTTAATATTAATCCGCAGAAGACTAAATCTTATTTACCTAAGTTTCTAACTTCTACTAAGTGGTAATTATCTCTATATAAATATATATTATTACTAACTATATTCTCTTAACTAGCTAGTAAGCTATAATCTTACTACTATTAGGTAATTCCACACGCTCTTTAGTAACTAAAATAAAGTTAATATAATACTTATAATCTATAAAGAAAAATATAATTTCTATTATATTATACTACTAGTTATAGAGGGCTAACTATATAATAAGTAGTAGGTTATTCTAATTATCTTAAGACTAGTAGGTAAATATCCTTAAAACTACTTAGATTTCCTAATTATACTATTCTATAATCCTATTAGTCTGCAGATAGTAATTAGTATTTAATAAGTATATAATACCTATTAACTTACAGAATTCCTTCTAGAAGTAACTTACTCAGTTAGATCTTCTATTATTTATAATAAAATATAGTATTCTATAGAACCTATAGTAGTAATTAAGAAACTACTAAATATATACTTCCACCTCTATTATATCTTCTCTTCTAATATAGGAATCTTACTTAGTTAATTAATAATAACCTAGAGGTAATAGCTACCTTATCCTTTTATAGGAAGTAAGTTAGTAATAAAGTCTATTAATAAATTAGAGTGTAACTAGTTAGATATTAGTAGGAACTTTAGGAATTCCTTTTTAATCTACCTCCAGATATAAATACTTCTATATATATTATAGTTATATATAAATTAGTAGATATTCTGTAACTATCCAGATTAGTAAAACTATCAGTTTATAATCTTTAGTATACTATTACACTCTAGGTAGCCTATAGGGGAGGAGTTATATAACTTCTATACTAGTCTAGTTCTAAACTTATTAAGGAGGTTATTACTCTCTTCACTATCTAGTATTTAAAGCCTCTCTCTAAAGGTAAGTTATCTCAGTATATTAATAGTATACTTAGTAATCTAGATTTTAATATAGAGGTTAGGAGGGAAACTACACTCTCCCTACTAAATTACTATAAAGATCTATTAGTATAAAAAGTCTCTCTTAGTAGTATAATCTTATATCTCTTACAGATTTGATCTTCCTTTAAAAATCTAAATACTAATAATATCTATATATCCTACCTAAAGTCTTATGGAGATAGTAGTATCCAGAATAATTTATATTACTTATCCCTATTACTTCTTATTATTCTACTTTTTAGGAGTATTCTATTCCCTCTAGAAGAGAGTGTTAGAAGCTACTATTTGGACGCCCAGTTAGTATTTAAAATAAAAATTATATTAAGATAACTCCTCCACCTACTAACTCTACCTCTCTGTAAGTTATTATTTCTTTATAAAATACTTAAAATCCTTATAGTTAGTAAGGATTTTAAACTTCCTAATACTCTATAGCTCTACCCTCTATACCTATAAACATTCTAGTATTATAAGAAGTTTTTTATTATAGATTAAGTAATTAAACTCTATAGGGGTTAGGTATTAGGAGTGGAAAGCTATTAGGTGCCTCACTCTAGCTTTATTAGCTTAAATTAATATACTTCCTAGAGTATATTCTAAACAGTCTATCTCTACTATTATTAGAATATTAGGATTAAATATCTATAAGATCAATTCTATAGTGAAAAGTTATTTTAGTGTGAGGAAAGTCTCCTACTACTTTAGTCTCCAGTTAAAAGAAACTAACTTTTAAGTTAAGTAGTTTAAAGGCTCTATAATAATATTATACTAAAGTATAAAAACCTTATAGTAATTTATAAACCTAAGGAAATTATAGATACTTTTCAGTAAGCTGGGGGGAAGTTAGTTAGTAATAACTTTTAACTTCTTAGAATTATAAGAGAAGCTTTTTCTAGCTATTATAATATACTTAATATACTTAACTATAGTAACTAAGAATTTACACTTCTTAGAATCTAACTTAAAATCCATATTAGTAAGGTAGCTAAATATCTAGTGGATCTTCTCTTTATATTCTTTTTATAAGCTATTAATGTAAATAAGGATATTATTAATATATACTATAATAAAATTATCTAGAAACTATTACAAGCAGCTATTAATATACTATTAAAATATAGTAGAGATATTAGTAAGTCTGAAGGGGTATACTACCTATTCAAAGAGGCTATAATATATCTAAAAAACTATTTTCTCCTAATCTACTTTATTAATTCTAATCTTATAGAGTATAGTAATAACATTAAGTTTAATATATTAGTAGGCAGTAGTAATCCTCTAGAGGGTTTCTAATATAAGGAGGAGGAGGTAATAATCCTTCTTTATAATAATATTAAAAATTTTATAATCTATATAGAAATATATTCTTCTACTTAGTTTTCTTATAAAGAAAACTGAAGTATTAGTAGAGAAGTTACTTACTTTAATAAATTCCTTATTAAGTAAATCCTCTAGAGTCTTCTTAAGTACTAGAAGTTCTTCTTATAATATATTATAAAGAGGTTCCTATAAGAGGTTTAGTTTCTATCTCTTCTTATTAGGAATTAATAGAATATAATAGTCTATCTCTAATTAGCTAGGGGGCAGTTAGTATACTGAATCTAAATAAAAAAAATCTAGGAATTCCTTTAAGATATTTATAGAAATATAATCCCTTAGGTTTACTTCTACCTTTAAGGTTAATACTTTCTTAATATCCACTAGACTAATAGATATAATCTAGTAGGAACTTAATATCTCACTAGTATACTATATATCATACTAACAGATAAATATAAATAAGTTAGTATTAAGTAGTTAAGCTAACTGGATCTCTTTAAACTATACTAACTTATCCTAATATTCTAAATATACTATCACACTACTCTTTCTATATATTATCTATTAGGCCCCAATATTATAGATAATATAATTATCCTCTATCTATAGCTGCCTAAAATATAAAAGCAGCTATAAACCCTCTATAACGTAAGTATAAATCTTCTATATATAACTACTAATTTCTAAAATCAGGATAGTTACTTCTTAAGTATCACTAAGTGATAACTTAGTAGTATATCTCTTTATTTATCTCTTTAACTTATTAATTAGTAAGAAGCGAAACTTTTTTATAAGGGAGATATTAATAATAATATAAGTATTATAGTTTATATTAATAAGTATATTAATAAAGTAACTTCTATTAATTCTAGTCTGAATAGTAGCTAACTACTAGTTACTTACTTATTCTTTTTCTTATTATTTCTCCTATCTTATTATTTCTGCCTCAGTTAGCTCTAGAGCCTAATTTTGCTCTAAAGTTATTTTTTTCCTAAATTCTCACTATCGCTAGGTGGGATAGTATTATCTCCCTAGTTATCCCTAGTGTGATCTGGAGCGGCTGTAGCTTTTATAACTTTTATGCCAGTCTTTTTATACTTTCAGGCTTTATAGTTCCTGCAGATATAGCTTTTCTTGCTGCATTTAAAGTATTAGTAGGTATCTTAGTAGTCTCTGGAGTGTTCCTTAGGGGTAGAGGAGAAGCTACTAAAGCTTCAGTATTATTATTACTTCTTAATTACTTTAGTTATTATAATATTACCTTCTGCGTTACAGGCGGCGGGTCTCTAGTGGGGTAGCTAGTAGTATACTGATACCTCCTTTATATATTTAAGTTTCTAAGTTATATTTTAAACTTTAGATAACTAAAATCTATACTCTGTGGGAAGGTTAACTATAATAAGTAACTTCTTAAGGTAGGGAAGTAAGGTAGCCTCTAGTAGGAAGATCTAGACTATATCTAGTTATATATATCCTCCAGTATTAATTAGAATCTTTTTAAATTAGGATAGAAAGATAGTTAGATATTTATTTTCTTTCTATCTGAGGTTTTATAGTTAGGTAATAGTGTGGGACTGACTGTTAGAGTCTAAGTAAGTTCTATTTAGGTAACCTATAAAATTATTTAGGTTGTAGGAGTTTTCTAGCTTTCTTACTATATAGAAGGTTTTAACTATTTACTGAGGACTAGAGTCTAAGTAGGAGTAAATTAGATATTAGTGTTCCTAATTACTATTAAAGAAGTGGTAGTTAATCTTAAGTTTAGTTTTTATCTGTTAGGCTTATAGTTAGTATTCTTTTTACTTACCTAAAAACTTTAGGAGTAGGAAAAGAGGCTTCCTCTAGTAGTTAGTTACTAGTGGGGGTATAGTAGTGTTATTAACCCTAAAGGCTATTATCTTAATAGATATTATTCTGGAGGTTACTAGAGTATCCTAGTGTAGGCTAGAGGTATTTATTATAGTAGCCACTTGGGGGTTACTACCTATTATAGTATTTTATTTTACTAACTTATATAAGAGCTTATTAATC
Source organism: Colletotrichum lindemuthianum (assembly GCA_001693025.2). Taxonomy (NCBI): domain Eukaryota; kingdom Fungi; phylum Ascomycota; class Sordariomycetes; order Glomerellales; family Glomerellaceae; genus Colletotrichum; species Colletotrichum lindemuthianum. The sequence goes on from MASP02000564.1 coordinate 46,342, forward strand.
CTCTAGTAGAGAGGGCTTAAGGTATACTATAATTGCTACTAAAGTAGTTTACTTATAGGGTTGCTACCTGTGGGGGTATCCTGAGGGGCTTTAATACCCTCTATTATTCTTTATATTAGTTGCCTGTTATATAGTATTATGTCTTAGGAGCTATACTTAACTAGATTGTATACTTAACTAGTAGGGAGCTATACTCTACTTAGTATTATCTATATAGTGAATAAAACTGAGTTCTAAATATATAAAAAGCTGGATCTAAGCTTATTTAACTGGAAGGTAGTATAAATACTATTTATTTAGAATTAAGGAGTAAAAAAGAAACTTTCATGAGTGTGTAGAAAAGTCTGTATATATGGTATTATATAGGGCCTACTGGGGCCCCACCTGAGCGAGAGGGTTAGCTTCAGATACCTAAGTACAGCCCTAGCCAGACATCAGGATATAGCCTGTAACACTCCTAGTAATTTTCTTACTTTTAGTAGATAAGTAATATATAAGGTTACTATAGAAGTTAAACTAACTATTACTAGTTATAGTTTCTTAGCTTAAGATTATTATAAATCCCAGTTAAGATAAGAGGTTAGTATTATTAGTAAAAAAGCTGTTAATAAAAACGTAAAAGTATACCTTAGAGAGGTTAAGTAGTATAAAGTTAAGACCTCAGTTGAGATACTCTATTTACTACTTAAGCTATTTATTAAGTATAGTAATATTATCACTTAAGAGTTATTACTTTTATATTATATATAAGAGGTTGAATAGGGCTTCTAGTTAGTATATAGAGGTAAGGTATACACTGCATACATGTTATTTAATATATACCCTCTTAAGTACCTCAGGTGCGGCGTACATATTAATAAGGACTAACTTTTACCTTTAGTGCTTTTAGCGTAAGTAGAGGTAATTACTATAGAGCGACAGGATACCTCTATTAAATACAAGGGGCGTAGTTTCTAAGAGTATAATTTTAAGTTTCACTTTAAATAAAACTTTTTTAAGCTTCTTATCCTCTCAGTGAGAGAATACTATATTAGAGAGACTGAGGGTATTATTAGTTTACATACTAATAAGGCTGAAGGTGTTATTTTGGGCGTGTAAGATAAGGAGGTATAGGTTATATATTAAAGTCTCTATTTATAACTACTTCTTATAGTATGTAAAGTAAGTTACTCACTAGTGGGTTCCAGCCTCAGTGAAGCTATAAAATAGCTTAATAATAATTATTATAGAGTCTAGAGAGTATTACCTTTTAAGGTGTGAAGGTAGATTAGCTATAATATACTTTATAAGCTCCATTTTAGCTTAAGGGTAGGCTTAAGTAATATCACAAAGCCATATCATTATACTTTTATACTTAAGGAGGGTTAGAACTATAGCTAAAATTAATTACTAGCTACTCTATTAGATTATTAGTAATTACGTTAAAATCTCAAACTTACTACAGTCTCTAAAGCTTTAGATTACAAGTCTCAACTTCTTATATATTTTATTAGTATCCTTATTCTTAATCTTATTAATAATATAAGACTTAAAGTGTTTATAGTCTTTATAGAGAATAGGATTATATTAGATAATTTCTACGATATTATTATTAATAATATTCTTAACCTCCTTTTTGATTAACTCTTTAAATAGCAAGCTAGGTATTATAATTATACCTTTTACGTAGAGGGTAAGTGAGAGTACTAGATCTAACTACTTCTTAGCTGTAAGGTATACTATAAAGTAAGCTTCTTAGTTAAACTCTAGAGGTAGTAAACTAACTATATATCTATAAGTTATATAACTTAGAGGCTTCAGTGTAATCTAAGTTATTTATAATTAAGATAGTAGATTACTAACTATTAGAGGGGGGAGAATATTATTATCTCTTGAGGTAGAGGTAGTATAAGGTATTAACTATATATTTAGAGTCTTAGGGATAGCTACAGATAAAATTAGAGTAGCTATATAGAATTATAAGCTTCTATTTACTATTAGGTTACTTAGAGATCCTTAGCCTTACTGAGGGTTAGTATATAAAGCTATAAATACTAACTTTTATAAAATTATAGTTTCAGCTATATTATTATTAATCTCTTATTTATCACTTTTAAAATACTGTTTTATAGCTGTTAATTGAAACTCTTGAGGGCTATAAAGGAGCTTGAGAATGTAAGTCTCACTATAAGTAGCGACGAGAGGGTATAGCCCTTACTAGCTCTTTTTCTCTCACTATATACACACAAGAGTCTGGAGCGGAAAGGTCGTCACGCGAGAGGTATTAAGGCTGTTATATATTACTAAAATAGTATTAATAGTATATTTAGTATACTTATAGTAGACCTCTTCTATAGCCTTATATATAGCTTAGACCTAGGCAATAATATCCAGAGAGGGAGCTAAATCTTCCGTGAGGCGTAGGTACGCTCTAAATACAAATAGGGTAGATATAAAGCTATTCAGACTAGTAGTATTATTAATTACCTTGTATGCTGCTTGAAGGGATGCCTCTTGAGTGGCAGTAGGAAGCTCTATATAGTAAATCTTATATGTATAGTAGAGGAGTATATAGTAATACTTAACTTTACTAACATTATTATATATCTTAATAGGTATAATATAAACTGTTAATTCTATAGTTTTTACCTCTAATCTGAAGTCTTTAGATTGAAAGGTTATATCTATATTAGTAGTAATAAAATCGGGAGGATCTTAGTATATATTAATCCAACACACTTTAAAAGCCTCCTATATTATTTCTACTGATAGGCTAGGTAAAAATCAAGTAGTATTAAATACTATAGTAACGTTAATAATATAGAGTATATTATAGTTATTAATATAGATAATATCGATAATAATCTTAAAGTTAAAATTAATATTACTTTAAATAGCAAAATAAAATCGCAAGGAAGCTATACTATATATTTAGTAGTAATAGTAATGCTTCTTGAGGGCCTTAAGAGTATATTATTTAACTGAGTGTCCCACTTTAGTGAGGATATTATAGAGGTATATTACAGCTGGGTGTCTAAAGTGGTGGTAGAGTCTCTATATTTCTGTCTCTATGAGGTATATAGAGGTAATTATTCTCTCCTTATTAAGGAGTATCTATAGATATCCCTATTTTTAAATAATAAGTATAATCTTTTTACCCTAATGGAGTTTATTATAGATATTATCAAATATAATACTGAGGTGATCTATATCCGTAAGGTAGAGGAGGAAGGGTATATTATAAGGGATAATATAAAATATAATAATGCTAAGTAGTATAGGTATATTAACTATTCTAAGTGTTATAATAGGGATAGCTCCTCTAAAGTATATTATAACTAGTTTACCTTATAGAGGCGTGAGGGTAATAGAGGGGATAACTGACTACTTTAGTATAGTAAACTGGAAGTATCTAGTGGTTGAGAAGTTAGTAGTATCTGAGTTAGGTAAAATACCTTAAAATACTATACTTAAGTAGTAACCCTTAAGTGTAAAGATATATATAGAAGTAGTAGTATTATCTGTAAGTTTGCTACTAGTAGTGACGCTTTTAGTGAGGGTATAGATTATTACTTAATTTTAAAGGATTCTAGTAATTTTATCTCTATCTAAGGTAATAGGTATCTCACTATAAAATAATATGAAAAATATCTCTGGGGTAGATTTCGCAGAGTAGCCTTCTTTAAGGTTAATACTTATTTAGTATTATATAATAATATCTTTATTAATATTAACTTCTAGTGGGGCCTTAAGGTTATTATTACTGAAGCTATTAATATTTTTATAGTTTATAAAGAAAGCTTAGAATACTGCTATAGAGTAGGCTTTAAGGTTAGTAGTTAACTTATATTTGTTATATAAGATATACCTCTCCTTAAGAGTATACCTTATAGACTAATAACTAGGTTTGCTATATATATAGTATTTCTAATTAGTGTAGCTATATATAGGTGTTAAAGGGGGGTAATAGCTACTTGGATTGTGAGGTTACGTATGTGCGGAGGTATAGCTACAGCCTTGAGGGTTACCTTAAGGTAAGTTATATATATAGTTAGTTTAAAATTAGTCTCTAGCTGCCCTCTAGTGGTTATCTCTATTATCTTAGATATATTATATTTTTTGGATCGAAATAGTATTACGTACAGCAGATTTCAACTAGTTACAAAATCTCTAGAAGGTTACTATAAGGCTAAAGAGAGCTAATTAGTATTCTAGTATACTGCAGTATATATTTATAAGCTGGAGGTAGAGGGTATTATCTATTTAGATCTTAATAGGGAAGGTTTTTTAGATATATATAAACTTTAAGATCAGGAGCTTAAAAGCTTCCTTTTTACTTTTATTAGGGTTTTCAGTAATAATACTTTAAAAAGTAGTATTCTGCTAGTTAGAGAGGTAAAGTTATTAATTCTTATTATTCTCAAAGTAATCCTTAACTTATTAGACTATTTAGTTAAACGTGAGGTTAATATTTAAGTTACTTAAGTAGTTAAAGTAAAACTTGAGAACGTTATCCTTAAGTATAATTGAAAATAGTCTTACTTATATATACTATAGGATGCTAAGTTTGAAGTAGTAATTACAGAAGATATAGATTTTTAACTTAAGGATATTATAGAGGCTTCTGCTATATTTTATACTCTTATTATATAATTTTGTGAGGTTTATAGTATATTTAGTAGATATATTATTGAAAGGGGTAGTAGTGGTTATATGTGGGGGATATTTATAATACTTTTATTAGTTTTAGCTGTAGTTTTAGTGATCCTCTTAATATTAGAGAGGCTCTAAGATAGAGGAATAGGAAGCTAGTGAGACTAATAGTTATAATAGAAATTTCTCACTTTATATTATAGGTATATAAGCTAGCTAGTTAGGTAATAAGTATCTTTTTTTAACTTCCTGTAGTAAAAATATTATTTATATAGTATTTTTAACTTTCGTCTGAATATTATAGAGGGGTAATATAAAGTTTAACTTAACTATTATAAAGTTATTAAGTTACTTAGGATATTTTTAAGGTTAGTCTTAAGGGTAGTATACTACCTCAGGATATTATTAATTTCCTCTAGAGTCTATAAAGTAAATTTTTCTTAGTAAGTAAGTTAGTATATAATAATATAAATTTAGTTACTATTTAGATTAACTTTAATATTATAAGCTATAAAGTAGTCTCTAAAATAATAGACTATATTAGTATTAATTAGTTACTATATTATTAAAAGTTATTTTTTAAAATTATTTTAGAATATCTAAAAGAGTTTTAAGTTATATAATTCTATATAGATATAGAGGATTATCTAGTAGGTTAAGAAAATAGAAATTATAGTAGAATCTTTCCCTATAACGTTATTATAGTTAATATTAAGGATTTAGCTAAATAGCATTAGGTTAAGATATTAGTAGAGCTTTATAGGGATAGGGATACCTAAGGATATTATTATTATAAATATAGAGATACTTAAGGTAAGTATCTCACCTATAGGAGTAAATTTGGATATTATTATAAGAGTGAGAGGAGTGTAAAATAAGGGAGGATTATTAATTTAGCTGGATCTATATAGAGAAGGATAAGAAAAGGATTTTTAAGAGGCTATATAGGTTTCTTAAGGGTTTAAAGCTAGAGATACTATAAATTTCTAATATTAAAAAGTCTGGTAATAACTTAAAGAGGATTATTATATTTACTAAATATACTCTAGATAGTAATAATAAGAATATAATAATAATTAACTTCTTATTAGTTATATAAAATATCTTAACTTAACTACTATAAAGGAGAAGCTTACTAAAGTAATTATAATTACTACCTAAAAGTATCTTCTTTATAGTAATTTCCTTAAGGGAGTTAGTATATAATTTAGAGGCTTCTAGTGAGGTCCTAAGGTGGGGAGAATCTAAAATATCTAAGTAATAGTCTCACAATCTTTCACCTTATATAAACCTCAGGCATAGGGTTTCATAATTACTTCTTCTAGCGTAATAAACTTTACTAATCTGCAGTATAGTAGTAGATAGTTAGGTTAGCTACTAATTAATATTAGTTTAATTATTAGGATATTATATACTATATATAATCTTATCATATAGATACAAACTGGTGTTCTGGTTTTCGGTTATTGTTATTGTTACGTTACGTGGTGCGTGGCGCCATATAAGGTTCTAGATCTACAGCGTGGCAATTGCTTACTAATTGCCACGCCGCTAGGCTACAGCTGGCGCCGGGTGCCAGGCACCCGTGGCCAGTGGGCTATAGAGGGCATGCCGCCACGTACGNNCCACGTACGTGGCAGCGCGTACGGTTACCGCATGCCCTACGGCATGGCGTAACCGACAGTTAATGACCGGTCTATGCGAAACGGGGTTGCTACTGATACTGTCCAAGTCAACTGAACCTCTATATGATTTGCTCGATGGCGGAAAAGCAGCCGAATGAACCTGCCTACCAAAATGGATGGGTGTGGCAAAACATGATGCCTCTTGGACGGAGATATACGACAAAGCTGAGGAGAGGTGACATGGGTTGGTTGCTCGAATGGGAAGCTACTACATCTTTTTCGCCTTCTTGTGCATAGCCAAGTGAAGCATCTTATCTGGCAACTGCTGTTCACCAGCTACTTTCCACCACCATCTGGAAACTGCAGTCTTGGTGCGACAAACTCGGATATTCCCTCGCTGTTGAATATCTGATCAAGCATTTATTTCGCGTATCAGCCGTCTCTGAGCTTGCCACCTACTGACTCGACCCCTAGCACCAGACTCTCCTCAAGCATCACCCACCCCAATCTTCCTTCTCGTGGGTATACAAAAGCTGGCCTTACTTCCTGTTACTAAATAGCTCGAGCCAGCACGTCAGAAAACCTTCATTTCAACAATTAGTTCCATTCTCCTCGCATCATTATCATCATGTGGCACCAGCCCGGCTGCGATGCCTCTCAGCACCCAGACGAAGGAGAAGAAAAGAAGAACAGCTAGATCCCCTTCTTCACCGAGCATGACGGCGTGCCCATCGTAGATGACGAGAGTCAGAGCAAGTGTCCCGTCGCCGGGGACAACACAAAAGTCAAGCCCGCCGGAATGCATCTGCCAATGCCAGCGATCCCAAAGACCCAATCACACTTTGCGGAACTGTCAGACAACCAGACGCCTAGCTGTCCAGAGACACCCAACGACCGGAACTACAACACCAAGTTTTCCGAGTGGCCGGCTACCCAGGGGAATGCCGACGCCAGCATGCCAGAGCCCCTTGCGGGGTCTATCCCAAAGGGAGTAAATGGCCAGGCTAGACCGGTCGCGGGCTACCAGATTCCTGAGGGTTCCCACCGGAAATCAACAACACAGTTTGGGCAGATCCTATATAAGAGACCCGTGGTCCAGGAAGCAGCGGCTCGAGGGTTCACTCAATACTCGACGGGTTCCATCGCTGCACCCGTCCACCTCGAAACTACAGAGATTGAGGCACGAACCGTCGGACCAGTCTTTGGAGAAGCCCACAGAAAGTCCAAGGCCGAGTCCTTCAGCATGCCCAGCCCATTCGGCGAGCGGGACTTTGACATGCTCCCAGGCGTGGGCTTCGAGGAGCACCGAAAGTCAAAGACCGAATTCAAGGAGGCCGTCCGTGGCGGTGCGTACCAGCTTTAACCCCATTAGAGACCGGACCCTGTTCTAATGAGAATAATAGATGGCAATCCCACAGCGGCACCGACTCCTCTGGCACCGGAAACCATGACCGCCTTCGACGTTGACCCTCGCGGTACAAACCTCACACTGAGTAAGACAAAGAAAAAGACGGAGGGATTGTGGCAGAAGCCCGAGCCCGCGGACCCATCGCCGCGTCTCTGGTCGCCCGACAGCCGATGACAGTACATCGAGAGGGACTTGGGTTTGGGGAAACGAAGGACCTAGTTATATGTAGCGAGTAGCTTTCCTTCAAGCATGCCCTAAGATAAGAATTCCTAGCCGTGGCATCTGCCGTCATGGCTAATACGTTTGCCTTCCAAAACGCCGTTCCCACCGTGCATCCAATGCCTATAAACGTTCATCAAGTCAAGATGTTCCGTCCGACCGCTCAGTCGGAAGCCGGTGCCAGCGCGACAGCACTGAAGCGCAGATCCGCACCCTCTCTCTCGAGGAACTTGAGAGGGCCAACCGCAAGCGCCTTCTCGCTGAGCACATCCTCGCCCTCGTCCAGCTGACCCCTCTTGAGAGGCCCCTTGCGTCTGCCGTCCAGCTCCCACAGCGATCCATCAGTGCCGCGCACGAAGCAGACGTAGTGCAGGTCTACGTCGTCCTGGGCCTGCGGGGCCTCGGTCGCACCCTGCGACGCGGCCTCGCGGTGGGCAGTTGCCAGGGCGGGAGTCTTTTCGAGAAGCTGGGCGCGCGCACTGGGGTCGAGGGGCTCAGCCTTTTCGATGAGGGTGTTTAGATCCGAAGGCTTCTCTGTAATGTTTGCCACCACCGTTAGTCACATCATTCACCTCTAAAACAGGCGAAGGGGGGGGAGGGGGGAGAACGTACGGATGTAGTCGCGCGCAGGGCCGTTGGAAACGGCGTGCAGCAAGCCCATCAGTCCGCACGCGTTGCGAATCGTCTGGCGGAACCAGAGCACGTTCTCACCCTCGCCTTTGCCGGTGTATTCCTCGATGAGGGAGTCCTCGGCGAGGCGGTGGGATTCGTACGCGGCGCTGACGGGGAACACGAGGAGCAGCGCCAGGGCGGGACGGGGCAGGAAGGCGAGGAGTTCGGGCTCGGTGAGGGAGAAGACGTCGTGGATGGCGAGGGCGGGCGAGAGGCCGAGTTTGTGGAGGAGGGTTGTCATGAGTTCGGGGTTGGCCTCGAGGGGGATAAAGGCCGGCGCCGAGACGGACGGGTCGGGGTTTGTCGAAGACATTTTTCTTTCGTTCGTTGCCTGGGTTCTGCTTCTGCGTGTGATTCTTGGAGCCGAGTCTGGGAAATAGTGGCAGAGGCCTGTTGAAGAGACTACTTTACAAGATCTTGAAAATGTTGGTTGGGGGTGGGAGTCAGAAGCAAGGAAGCTGTACCCCTTGCCCGTTCACCAAGTATTACGTCCCTGGTCACTTACCTGAGGTGTAACTGCCCAGGGCACTGGAGCTCCAATGCGGGGTGATGGCTGGGGGGGGGGGGGGGGGGGGGTGGGGCCCGGGGGGGGGGGGGGGGGGGGGGGGGGGGGGGGGGGGGGGGGGGGGGGGGGCGCTTGGACACAGCGCGCAACATACCCAGCACCTCGAGGATTGTCCTTCGCGAGGGAGATGGTGATGCTCTATGCGTAGGTATTCAAGGTACTCCTGGCCTTCCTTCCAGCGACCACAGGGTCCAAAGCTAGCATTATTTTTCACTACTATCAGAGGAAGCGCCGGAAAAGCGCGGCCACGGAGATGGCCTCGGAGGATTTTCAGTTGTTTGAGGCTAACAGCGTCAGTTTCTATTATCGACAATATCCGTCCAATCCGTGGAAGAGGTAGGTATGTTATAAATTGTACAAAGTATCTTACAAGCAAAGCAATTCTATCCCGCCTCTGGTGCCTTAGGTGCAGTAGCCCGCCCCTGTCTACATGTGACTTTTGTCGTGTTGTACAATAGGTATGGTACAATTATGCTCTCATCCACTCGCTGACGATGCCTTGCCCTGCTCGTCGTTTTCCCCGCTGTCGTCCTTCTCCTTATCGTTGCCGGGGTGTTCTTCGGCCAGCTTCTGATCCAGAACGGGCTCCTCGGAGGTCACATGGCTCTCTTTCAAATCATCCAGATCGCCCTCGTCACCCATGAGAGGCTCTCCATCTTGCTCAGCAGAGTCGTCCTCGTGGTCCTCTTCTCCAGGCTGGATCTTGAGCATCTCCTGGGTCGAGTTGTTCTTGATAGCTATCTGGCGCTGAATATCACGGAGCTGCTGATGCGCGTCGGTCTCGTACACCGTGTTGTGGGCGAGGTAGTGCTCGATTTTCTCCTCCACGAACATCTTGATGTGGAAGGCGAGCGCCTGGCTGACGAAAATGCTAGGGAAGCGATAGCTCAGCCACAAATAAAGCGTAATCGACTGATGGAGCGATTCGATGGCCCTCAAATACTTCTTGCCCTGATCCTGGAAGTCTTCCAGCGTCGCATCCAGAAGCTCTAGGTTGATGGACTTGATGTCGTAAAGCGCACCGTCGCGGCGCGTGGAGACGCAGCGCGCGATCTCACGGACAATGTTGCTCATCTCCTCGGTTCTAAGCGACACCGGAGCATTGAGAATCATGATCCGTTCCGAGATCGTCATGGGGAACTCCTGGATGATGTCGGCCACTTGCAAGGCCATCTCCGGTACGTTGACCACGAATCGGTGCGATACGGGCGCCAGCTCGCGCAGACGCAGCATGATGAAGCTCAGCGGCGTGTCAGGCGGGAAGTACTCGGCAAAGCCCTCGATGACGAATGAAGGAGGGTGAATGCACGCTGCCTCGAGGGGCTCGGCGTTGGTGTGAAACGCTTGCTCAATGGTAGACAAATCGGCATCATCCAACGTCGTGACGTATCCCATTTTCCTTTCCACGACCTCAGTCGCTGCGCCGTCGTTGGACGCCTGCCTGGCTGTCTTGTACCTGCCTGCTCTTCCACCAATCTGCTTGATCTCCGATGTGCTCAGCACGCGGTATTGAGTGCCGTCGTGCTTGGTGGACGTCTCGAAGATGACTCGCTTGATTTCCAGGTTCAGTCCCATGCCGATGGCGTCACTGGCCACGAGGAAGTCGTAGTCATTGTCAGGGTCATTGAAAAGCGCGGCCTGTTGCGCTCGGGTCTCCGGGGGCAAGGACCCGTAGACAATGGCGCATCGTCGGCCAGTTGCATCCTCGATTGCGTTCTTCAGACCGTGCAAGTTGACTCTGGTGAAGGCCACGACTGCATCTCCCTTTTCGAGCTTGGTGAGGTCGTTTCCTAGACTCTCCTTCATCGTCTCCAGGGGACTGAGTCTTTGGTAATGATGGACGATGCACTTGTCGCCGATGCTGGAGCATATGGATTTGATGAGGTCGACCACACGCTCCTCGCCACATAGATGGACCTCCCTCGCCATGACGCCAAGCAGTGCTTGCGTCCAGGCCCATCCACGATCCTTGTCTCCAATCATCTGAATCTCGTCGAGGACTGCGACATCCACCATCCGATTCAGGGGGGTCATCTCGACGGTGCAGCTTATGAAGTAGTTGTCTTCGTCTTCGGGGATGCGCTGTTCCTCGCCGGTAATCATGGCGGTGGGCTTTCCCTTTGCCAGAAACCTCGAGTAGATTTCGTGGGCCAGTAGACGTAAAGGACCTCCGTAGATACCAGAGTTTGCATTTTCTAGGGCCTTCAGCGCGTGATACGTCTTGCCAGAGTTCGTGGGCCCGACGTGCAGGTGAATGGTGCGTTGCATCGCTCGAGTGGCGGGAAACCATTCCATAGGATACCGCAGATCAGCGAGTTTCGTTTGCCTTGGCGTGGTATGGTGTAGCCGTGAGCGCATCATGAAGCTCTGGAAAGAATATCGCAGCTCAGACGCCAGCCCCTTGATGTCGCCGCGGATGAAGGCATTCCTCAGGGTCCAGAACAGGGGGTTTTCCTTTCGCAGCGTCACGCCCTTGTTTGCCAAGTGTATTGACTTCTGAATCGTCTCGCGGAAGAGTTGTATCTCGTTGTTCAGGCCATGCTCGCTTCGTATGCCAAAATTTCGATATTCTCGATTTTTGTCGGAATACGCGCCCATCGTGTTCAAAACCTTTTGGAACTGGGCCAAAATCATGGTCCGAAATGTCGCATACTTGTTCTTCTCATAGAGTCGGTTCAAATTGGATGATTGTTTGGATGACTGTTTTGATGGATGCTTCGATTTTGTTTTGGGATCTGAGGTGGGTGTCTATTGACAATGTAATGAGCAGCTGTCTCGTCTCGAAAGTCTTGTCCTCGATCGCATCCCTTCCTTGACGTACCTGCATAACAGCCGCGATGGACTTGCCACCCATGGCGCTGGAAGCCCTAGCGGCCAATCGAAATGCTGGCCTCATTGTTCTGGAGATGTGTGCTTCCTACAATTCATGATAGGAGGCGTGAAGCCGCCACCCAGGTGACCAAGTTGTTCCTCGAGCGACCTCACGGGGTGACTTTGCGCGATGGTTTGTTCACCGTTGAAATTGTTTCGCGCTTTGCCTTCCGATGCCGTCTTCTTATCTTTCACTGCGGTTGCCTTCGTCCTTGCATCGACTTTCCGTCGTCGACGTCTTTGATGGTGGTTATTCGGGAGATGGTGCCTAGTAAACGACTTCAAAGTGCACGCATACTTTACGTGAACAATCCCGTCGAATTTTTGGGCCGATAAGCGGTACCCCTGTAAGCTGCTCTTATCGACAAGCAATTTCATTGGGTTTGAGCTTGAGGTTGTGGGTCGCCCTCCGGCTTAGCGCGTCCGTCCTCCGATTGACCGTCGTCATCACGCATTCCCTCTCCAGCTCGCGGCGGTTCTGCGACAAGCGCTCGACACCTAAACTCACCTTACCTGTTACTGTCGCCTACTTACGCAGCCCATCGTCGCATTCTTTTCTCGCTGCCTGTAAACTTTCGCTGCGTATAAAGCCTTGCAAAAGAACTCGAGATAGGCTCTTCAGCTCCCAAAGGCCACCCAGTTCCAATCGTCATGGCTTCTTCGTCGACGCCCATTACCCCCTTGCTCTAGTAAGTCATCAACCAAGTCCACTCGCCCAACCGCGACATCAAACTGACGGCAGCAGCTCGTGCATAGCGCACAACAACACCATTCTTTCCGAATGCACGACATCCGCTTCCTCCCAGACCTCCTCGCTCGCCTCCCTCATCCTCCCTAAGATCGACCACAGCACACCGCAGAAGCTGACCTACACTCACGGCTCGCACCATATTCATTACGTCGCTGAGGCGCCGTCAGACCACCCGAACCACCCGTCGGCCGGCGGCCTCACCTTTCTCGTCATCGCCGACGCCGCTCTCGGTCGTCGCATCCCCTTCGGCTTCCTCTTCGAGATCCGCCGACGCTTCCTCGAACAGTTCCCCGCCGAGTCCACCGACTACGCCGAGCTGCCCAACTACGGCGCCGCAAGCTACAATGGCCAGCTTAAGAAGTTCATGGTGGACTTTGGCACCACCACCGGCGGCAAAGACGACGCAATCTCCAACGTCCAGCGCGAGATCGACGATGTCAGGGGCATCATGACCCGCAACATTGAGGGCCTGCTCGAGCGCGGCGAGCGCATCGACCTGCTCGTCGACAAAACGGACCGCCTTGGCGGCAGCGCTCGCGAGTTCCGCGTGCGCAGCCGTGGGCTCAAGAGGAAGATGTGGTGGAAGAACGTCAAGCTCATGGCGCTGCTCGGGCTCGTCGTCTTCCTCATCATCTTTGCGATTGTGGTTGCGGTGAAGAACTAAGGCGGCGGGGAGTTTGTGCGGTGATGGTCACAGAAATTGGATTGTTTCGATGGTGTAGATACTATCTCCAAATTGGGCAATGGTTTGAATGGCGAATGGGAACACTGCTTTTGGGTAGCAAAACTGGGAGGTTGTAATTTCATGATTAACAAACGCAAGGGTGTACATCACCCACATGTCCCCTATTGTCGCTGTGGCTTCAGCTTACTTTCAATATACTATTCCGACCGCTTCTTCGTGTTGGTCCGCTTCCTGCTAATGTCAAAGCCATGGTTTCCTATGTCCATCTTGCGCTCTTTACCTGGATATAGGTGACGCCAAATGTCATTAAGTGACCATTGACATAAGATGGCGAAATGTGTGCTCAAACCGAGGCTGTCTAGCTACGTTTATGATGGCCTATGACACGGCCGCCGCCCGTCATGTCGACTCTTTCGTCAAAATAATCTGTCCTACTCATACAAGTTCTCCATGACTCTCCAGAACCTAAGAATGGCTACCAGCCACTGGCGATACTTGTCAGACGTGCCATTTGTGTACCCATCATCTACCTCCTCATTAGTTAGGACGACTTCATGTGTGCCGCAACCCTTACCGAATAGCTTCCAGTCTTACAAGGATATTCTATCAAATGCCGATTCTGATCCTGCTCACCCAGCGCTCATAGCTTCGGTCTCGAGCCACCTTCCCGCCTCCCATCCTGGTAAACATATCCTTGCGCAACGGGATTCAGTCCAATGCCCGGATTGAGCACCGCGGGCGGCCTTCGCAGCTTTTCGGCGAAGAACACAGGATGCCGGACTGAAACGTTATGATGCGCGTCGGCGTGTCGTTCCCAGGCGAACTGTAATTGAGCGGGACGCGGCGGTGTCGGGGGGCGCGATGCTGCGCGAGTTGACATGGCTGCTGCGCCGGCGGGTGTTGTCATTGTGTGTCCAGCGTTGCGCGCACGACGAGGAAGCGGTCTTGCTTTGAGGGAGAGGTTTTATGAGACTCGGCAGTGAAGGGGTGAGGGCCTGTCGTCATCTCCAGGTTGGATGTTGCGGGGAAGGTTCCCCCAGTCTCCGGGGGGCACTGGACGGCGCTGTTGGCTGAGGAGTCCGACGCTAAGGTACTATTCACACGGGTTCAGTGGGGCCCCGGAAATGGGAGCTCGGGCTTGCTGCAGCCGACGCATTGGATGCTGATGGCAGCTGCACAGGAATGCTGGCAGGCCTTGGTTGAAGTGGAAGCTTTTGGTTCGTCATGTCTATAATTATTCTCCATCTCGCTATCTTCACGTAGCCTTCTTGGACTTCTTTTTGCCCTGTGGCTTTTGCTCCGTCTTCGTCTTCGCCTCGCCCTTGCTTGCTTGGTTCTTCTTCTTCGCTTCGCTCTGTTGAACGATGGCTTCAACCATGTCTGCCATGTCCTTGGTCTTCTGGGCCTCCTCGGCCTCCTTTCCCTTTTCTTCCTGTAGCTTCTTTTGCCGCGCCCGGATGACGGCCTGCTCTTTCTCCGTCTTTTCTATAAGCTTGTCGCTTTCCTCCCACAGCTTCTTGGCGACCTCGTCGTCGTAGACATCTCTCCTCGCAAAGTCAACTTCGCGGCACTCCTTGATAAGGCGTCCGCCCTTCCCACGCGCGAGTGCGGCCTCCATGGCCGCGAATAGCAACGACTGAGCGCCCTGGTCAGGGCTCTTGAGCAGAAGCCACGGCACAAAGTACACGGCGAGATACACGAACAATCCCGAGATAGATCCGCGCGTGAGCCAGCGCCGCATGCCCGGCGTTCGAGTGTATCCAGGATCGACGAACATGACGCGAGCATTCATGGGCAAATCGTCGGGTCGTTTGTATGAGTCGAGGTGTTTCTGAAACGCCTGCCCGAACACGTTGAGTGCGAGTTTGCTGCGCTTGTACGCCATGCCCGGTGACCAGTTCTTCTTGTCGAGCGCCTCGCTCAGTGGGGAAGACCCGATGTAGGACGAGCACGTGGCAAAGATTATGCGCACGTCGCGGTCGAAAGGCTGCGCCTTGATCGCCGGACTCAGGATGGACAGCAAGTGGAAGTTGGCGAGGTAATTGACCATCCACGTCTCCTCCACGCCCTCGATTGTGTTCTTCCTCTTGCTGCCCGGAGGCGTCATCGTTGCTGCTGCGAGGATGATCATGTCCAGGCGACGCGGCGGCGAGTTGTCGATCCATTTCGTTGCAAACTTTCGGATGCTATGGAGGGAGGCCAGGTCGACCTGCTCGGCGTAGATGAGCTCGTTGCCGGTGCGTGCGCGGAGGTCGCCAATGTACTCGACGAGAAATGGGTCCGACACGGGAGTGCGGGTGAGGAGGACCAGCTGGGCACCGCGACGGCCGAGCTCGTAGGCGGTACGGGCGCCGATTCCGGACGTCCCGCCTGTCATCAGAACCACCCTACCGTGCATGTCGCGTTCTGAAGGGCTCGTGGCGCCGGCAGACCATACTTTGACGAGAACGATGGCGATGAGGGCGCCGAGTCCCTTGAGGATAGACCATATGTTGTTGGAGACCCAGGCGGGAGGCCCGGCCTCAAACACGTAGGCTACGTAGTTGATCGGCATGGTAGGCGAAGAAGAAGCGACAGCGGGAAGGGGGTTCGAGAAGGCTGTTTATGGATAACCAGGAAGCATTGCGACACTCGCGATGATCTCGTCGTAGTGGTGATGGAGGCTTGGTGCAGAGCGTGACGAGGCCACATGCCTAGCTTCTAGAAAAAGTGGAATTCAGTGATGTGCTGTCAGGGGATGATCCGAAGCGGTGGCAGGGGGGCTGCCGGCAACGATGACGGCTCGGGGCGCTAAACGTTTAGGCTTATGGACGCAGTAAGACAACTCAAAGTTGCATTGCAGCAGTTCGTTGCTTGGGGCTATTTCCGATACGGGGGATTTTTGGCCTCAACCATTAACCTCGTCTCTTTCAACCTCTACCTATATAAACCAAAACCAGCCCCTCGGCCACAGGTAGAATAGGATTACCTCAAGTCTGCCACGCAACCGTCATCACTCAGAGCCTCGTAGAAGGGACCTTGGGTGGGTGGCTGTGGAGCTGACGTAAAACTTGCCCGTGGGCTATCGAGGGTGGAACCCATCCAACGACATTTGCCAATCGTCCTCTCATTTCATCTTCGAATAACAAAGGGTTCAGCGGGACGACAAAGGCATTTTGTGGGAGAAAGCCGGGTCCAAGGGAAGCTCACTCAGATGGACGCGCGCGATGAGGCCGAAGACGACTTCGACGAGGAGTACGATGTTCCCCTTCATCACAAACGGCCATTTGGTGCGGGCATTAAACGGCAGCCCATCAAATTCGTGAAGGCATCGGACCCGAATTTGAAGACAACAGAAACGGAGAAAACCACCAAGTCCGGTTCCTCCATCGGAGACTTCTACCTAAACCTTGTTCTACCAAAAGAAAAAAGGCCCTTGGAGACTCCCAAATCGGCTGTCTGCGCTGTCTGCGATCTTCCGCTTGTCAAAGACGACGCAGTGGAACGATTAGTGAGCGACGGCGGGAAGGCGGTCACATCACAGCAGAAGCATGAGGCATCCATTGCACACCAAGTGTGCCTTGCCCATTCGCATCCGCCATCGGCCCTGGACAGAACGCGTATGGGCTTGACATATCTGGAATCGCACGGATGGGATCCGGATTCGCGACGCGGGCTCGGTGTCTTGGAGCAGGGCGTGCAGTATCCGATCAAGACCCAGAAGAAAGACGACAAGCTAGGGCTTGGATTAAACGTTCCCAAGGAGGTGATTGGGGGAAAGATCGAGAAGAAGGCCAAGCCTCAGAAGATGGACGCCAAGAAATGTCGCAAGCAGGCCGAGGAAGATAAGAGGAAGGCGGAGAGGTTGAGAGAGCTGTTTTATGGAAGTGAGGATGTGGACCGCTACCTTGGGCGTGGCTGACGAGTGATGAGATACCCAATGTCGTTTAATTGAAAATACCCACGACAGCTTTATTCGATGCACCTAGAGGAAGCCCATTGTCTGGTGGAGGGACACATTGCCAGACCAATGACCAGTCTTGGATGCTCGCCTTATTCCAACTGCTTTGGAAGTATACAAAGGTGCACGGCAACGGATTTCTATTAATATCTTTAACATGCCAGGAACGCGTCAACAGAGTATTTCGTTAGTGAAGAAAGGACGCTGAAGCCGATTAGCTTTGGGAAGACGTGCCAGCAACTGATCTACTATTTAATGCCAGAACAGACAAGAATTACGCCTCTCGGCAACTTGACTGGCGGCATAACATGACGGAAACCGGCAACATGAAAGCCATCGGTAGCGGACCGTCGTGAAACATGCAGGGGAACGTCTGGCGTAAGCAACCATAATCCATGCCACCACATGATCATCTCCCGCAGGCTTGCATGGAACGAAAGCCAGACGAATACATAGCAAGGAGCCGTTGCTCGAAGTGCAAAGGCGGTGACCTCATTCGTGCTGCTTCTGGGGTTGTGACGGGGTGGGGGAGCGGAAGGCCGCTAAAAGTAGCCTCAAAGCACATCAGCCCTGGATGCATACCTTATGCCGGGTAGTACTCCGTACCTTAGACGTGGAATACCCGGTATGTAGTTGAGGGCTTCCTCAAGCTTCTTAACATGATTGTTAAGTGATGGTACTATATAGTATCTATATTACACAAGAGCGATGTTTACACAGAGCACTAACTTTACCAGCCACATCAACATAAGATAAACCTGATCTTACCTACCTAGGTACCTTGCCTTCGGTGCCATGAAACCCTGCCTAGGTATATACGTACAAAGTGTAGGTAACTTGTCGCAGTAAGGGAGGTACCGAAAATAGCGAGGGGCAGGTCCATGAGCCCCGCCTGACCAGCAGCCGCGCACTCTATCTGGGGCACTTTATCGGCCCACGATAAGGTACCTCCAAACTAGCGGTGCGGACTCGTCCCGTCAGGTCACTTTGTCCACCGCTTTACACACGTTTCCCTACCTAGGTACCTTACCTCAAGGCAAGGACCGACCTGCAGACATCTTGCTCGTAAATGGCTCCTCCTGGACCTTACTTACCTCGCATTATTACACCGCAGTCTCGATTCATGGTCCCAAGAGTATTGAGAGTCTCACCGCCGTGACCGGTGCTTTCATCTTGAAACCTCCCAAGATCGAACTCGAACAACTGTCGCGTCGATACCGAACTCTGGATTTGAGCACCCCAACAACCAGCCCGACGCACGTAAAGCAACGCATTGTACTCTGCCCGCACGAGCTGTCGACTAGACGACTTTATCCGCCGCCCGGACGTCCATCTCCTGTGACCCCGACCACTGCAACTGCGACGACACGCATTCCAGCGTCCAGCCAGTCCCGTCTCGTCCATATTTTGCTCTCCGCGTCGAAGCGCCAGACAAAGGCCCGAACGGCGCAACTTCGTCGTCCTCCGTAATTCTGCACCCGCTGCAATTCGAACACCATCCGCCTTGTAGCGACTGCCCCTCTTCACCAACGAAACCTCACACGACGACCAGCTGCCAACGCGGCGAGCCGCCACCATGGGCGTCTCCACCATCACGGAGCTCCATGACGGTAAGGAGCTGCTTCCGTCGCCCTGCCAGAGCTTGCCGAGCTTATGCCCTGGGAAACGAAGCTGACTAGTCTTCCAGTCATCGTCCACACCATCAAGAACATTACCAGAGGCGACGTGAGCTGTCGATCCACCACGCCTAGTGCGTTGAGCTCCGGCTCGGAGGCTAACCATACTCACAGTGGAAAGTCCTCGTGCTCGATGAAGATTCCAAGAAAGTCATAGACAATGTCGTCAAAGAGGATGACATCCTCAATAATAACATCGCCAGTACGCTTCGTCAACTCCTGTCCCGTCCCTCGACGAGCAATCCCCTAACTTCTGCCTGTAGACATCGAGCGCATCGAGGAAAAGAGGGACATGAACCCTGAGATGGACGCGATCTACATCTTGTCCCCTAGAGAGAACATTGCCGAGATCCTCGTGAACGATTTTGAGCGACGACGATACAAGCAGTCCTATCTCGTGTGGACCGGTGTGTTGGAGCCCAGAATCAGACACATGATCGATAACTGCCCGCCCGCCAAACAGCGCATTGCAGGCTTTGAGACCTTGGCCATCGACTTCTTTCCTCGCGAGTCGCACTTGATCACCTTCAAAGACCCTTGGAGCTTTCCTATCCTGTTCCACCCCGGGTGCAATAGTTTGGTCGCGCGTCATATGAGGATTTTGGCCCAGAAGGTTGGTGGTCAGGCACGTTACTGCTTAAACGCGAGCTTACGGTTACCTTAGATCACTGGTGTCTGCGTAACGTTGGGAGAATATCCAAAGGTCCGATACTACAAGCCAAGAATTCCCACTCACGAAGCCAGCGTTCTCTGCACGCACCTGGCTCGTTTTGTGCAGGAAGAGCTGGACGAGTACGCGCAATGGAACACAAGCTTTCCGCCCCAAACATCGAGGCCGACGGGCACTCTCATCATCACCGACAGATCAATGGACCTGCTCGCTCCTATGGTGCATGAGTTCACCTACCAAGCAATGGCCCACGATCTCTTGAACATCAAGGAGGCCGACAAAATAACGTATCGCATGCTCGTCAACGCTGGAACGCCGGACGAGGAGGCAAAAGACATGGAATTGTCCGATAAGGATCAGGTGTGGGTGGACAACCGGCACCGACACATGAAGGACACCATCGACAAGATCATGAGCGATTTCAAGAAGTTTTTGGAAGCGAATCCTCACTTTGTCAACGAGAACCAAGACACCAACAGTTTGAACGCCATTCGAGATATGATGGCTGGCCTGCCACAATTCCAAGAGATGAAGGAGGCATACTCGCTCCACATGAACATGGCTCAAGAAGCCATGAATATTTTCCAGACTCACAAGCTCCCTGACATTGCTTCGATTGAGCAGACACTGGCGACGGGATTGGATGAGGACTTCAAGAAGCCCAAGAACGTGCTGGACCAAGTCGTGCGACTCTTGGATGACGAGGCGGTCACACCCTCGGACCGACTCCGCCTGATCATGCTCTACGTTTTGTACCGAGACGGTGTGATCATGGAAGACGTCAACCGACTGCTGGCTCACTCTTCATTACCACCCAAGGACGGTGAGGTGGTTGTCAATCTCGAGATGCTCGGAGGACGTCCGGTTCATGGTCTAAAAGACACACGGCCGCCGCCGCCCCCTCTGTTTGCGAGAAACACCAAACCAGCAGACATCAGCGAGGAGTACTCTCTATCTCGCTTTGAGACTGCCATGCAGACAATGCTTGAAGAGCTGTCGCGTGGCACCCTAGATCAAGCCGTATTTCCCTACGTGAAGCCGCCACTGGACCCGAACGAAGATCTGGTGGCTTCCCAGCAAGGCTCACTTCGCGCCGGCAGGCCAAACTGGGCGGCAGCGGGACGTCGACCGCCAGAGAACAGGCAACGCTTCATTGTCTTTATGGCCGGTGGCGCAACCTACAGCGAGAGCCGCGCATGCTATGATGTATCTGCTCGCCACGGCAAAGACATTTTCCTTGCGACGAGCCATATGCTCACACCGGGACTATTTGCACGTCAAGTGGGCGATCTGTCCAAGGATAAGCGCGCACTCGACATACCCTTGGAGCGGCCGACTCCCCGCGCGCCGGCGTGGGTGTACGAGCGGCCTGCGCCCCCGCCAAACCCCATGGCGAACCGACCCAGTCCCGTTGCACCGCCGCCGCAGCAGGGCGTGCCGGGCGGCCGCAGACCACCTCCTTCCGGAGGGCTCCCGGGGCGTCCTATGGCACCGCCGACGGCGCAGATGAGCAACATGAACCTCAACGCGGGCCTGTCCACGCCGAATGGCAGCGCCTCGCCAGCCCCGTCGGACAGCGGCAAGCCGCACAAGCTGGAGAAGGAGAAGGACAAGAAGCGGCGCAATTTTCTGGGTATCAAAAAGAGCCACAAGGACAAGAGCTAGGTGTCGAAACGAGGGACACGACGGTTTTGTCGTATACCGCGAGCCACATGCAGTTGTGTATTCGGGAGGGGCATCAGCCTTGACTCCGTTGCGAGTGTGGTGATCCCTGGTGTTGGCAGCTAGCTGCCTTGCTATGCCGTAGGCTAGCATGTATATCCCGTAGAGCGTTCAGGATCTCTCACTTTTCAGCCAGTCTGACCTTGTCTGTATCTGGTCAAGTAGATGGGGATTGTTTCAGCATGATGGTGCCACTGACTGGCTAGATCAGGTTTAGAGATGAGATTTCGAGATTAGCCCGAGGGGGAAAAGATAAAAATCAGTAAACACAACAATCGATTTTTGCCTGTCTCCTCCTCTTGGTTGGGCTAGGATATATGTCCACATCGTTTGGATGCACAAAAAGAAAGCTCGGCATTCACGTGCCAAGGATTAGGGACTGGGTTTGAGGAACCATGTCCATTTCATTTCGTTCATGTCTACCTTGGTAGATATGCCCCATCTGCACTGATCATTTCCCAGCTTCCCCTTCTGTCAGCCTGGCTTTGTTGTTAGATGCTCCCAGACCTGACCCATCTTGTTGTTTGTATGGTTCCGAGTAGGTGTTTGCCTGCAGGCATTGTACCATTGTGTACTTTACACATCTGTGATTCGCAGGGGTCCAAAAAGGATAGTCCTCCTTCTCCAGGCCACCTATGGAGTCATTACTACCAATGATTATGGCTGTGTGCAGTTGAGCTAATCTGACAAGCAAGGAATTGCTACTTCGTCAAGCCTCGTTGAATAGTTCTAGAGTGTCCCACTGTGGATGGGCAAGCATCTGGACCGTCGACTCAAACAATGTAGTTGCAGCTACTGATGTGCTGCAATGGAGCGGTCTCGCGTTGAGACCAGATCATAGTGTAATGAGATTTACTGCCTGCGGAACGCCTGAGCGGCGCCCGGAGGCATGCGTCTGTCGAAAGGGAAGCCGTGGCCTTCAGGTCCGCCTGGTCCCGGGAAGCCAGGCATGCCAGGCGGGGGAATGAAGCCAGGGTGAGGGCCGCCATAGAAACCTGGTGGAGGGGGCATGTTACGAGATGGGGGTCCAGGCAAGTTCTCAGGGGGAGGGGGTCCAGGGAAAGCTCCAGGAGGAAAGTTGGGTGGGAACATGCCAGCCATGGGGTGGTTGCGACCCGGGCCGCCAGGAAGGGCACTACCAGCAAGGCCAGGAGGAGGGATCATAGATCGTGGTTGAGGAGGCATGGGCCCACCTTGCATCCAGTTGGGGTTCATCTGGTCCAATCCAGGAGGCGGGGGAGGCCGCTGGAGTATTTGAGTCGGCTGAATACGAACTTCAGTTTCGGGATGGTGGAAGCCGTCGTCCATGAACCCAGGGGGGCGCATCTGGCGAGGATGAGGGACGCGACCGGCCTGGGGGAAGTCGGGCTCTCGCTCCTGAGGGTGGGGAACCTGCGCGGTGCGTTGCGGCTGCGGCATGCGCATGAGGAGCTGTTGCTCGGTGCGCGGAGGTTCCGGCTGCGCCTTCATGAGGTTCATCAAGAACTCGGTGTTAGTGAGGTTGTTGCGACCTTGGTTCGGGTCCATTCTACCAGACCCTGAGCTAGAGGCTTGGTGCCGTTGGCCGACAAGCTCTTGCAGCAACTGATCCTGGCGAGCAGCAGGTTGTTGATTTGGCATCATGGGACGCGGGGCGAAGATATCGGACATGGAGACGGAGCCTTGGGGGAGGCCGGGTCGGGATTCTTCTCGGCGATCACCACCAAAATGCTGAAAAGGCTCGGGAGACGCGACAGAACTCGTAATGTGTGGCTGTGGGCGAGCCTGAGGAAGAGCCTGGGGAGGTTCTTGAAAAGGTTGCGGAGCAGGAGGCGTAGATGTAGACTGAATGTTGGAGCGCTGCAGCTTCATGAGCAGCGCCTGGAATGCCTCCTTTTCGTCTGGAGCCTGCGTAACTGACGTAGGGCCGCCGCTAAAAGGCAGGCCAGCGAGGGGTGTCGGTGGCTCTGTTGGCGCTTTGCGACTGGAATCCTCTTGTGGAGCGTTGAAGAAGGATGTGAAGCGCGAAGACTTGCCACCGGCGGTCTTTGGCTTAGGTGTTTCTCCCTTGGGCTCACTCGGTGAAGCAACATCGAGACCTGCAGTAGGAGCGAACCTGAGGAAGAATTGGTCAGGGCCGGATTCCACGGCGGGAGCTGATGCCACAGCTGGCTGGTCGGCCTTGATGATAGCCTCGGTGGCGGTGGCGGTAGCGGCAGCCTTCTGCTCTGCAGGCGGGGGATGGCGGCTACCCTTCATGCTCTCCATGAACTTTTTGAAATCTTCTTCGGTGTGGCCACCTGCCTTCTCACCAGCGGGTTCATCGAACCATTCGGGCTCTCGCTCATTACGATGATCGCCGCGCTCCCAGCGACGCTCGTAGTTTCGTCCGGAAGGCTTCTCTTCAGCAGGCTCGGCAGCCTTGTCGCGATCTCTCCAGCTCTTGGCACGGTCAATGCGCTCACGAGCTGTCATGGGAGGCTTTTCGACGGCGACGGCATCGTTCTTGAACCACGGCTCCGACTTGCCCCTGCTAAGACCATTGCGGGGTCGGGGTTCAGCCTCGTCGTGATCCTTGTCCTTGTCATGATTGTCGAGGTTGCGGTGGGGTCGTTCTCTGTTAGCCTCGCGATCGTCGCGGTCACGGGGTCGTCTCTCGTTGGGAAGCCTGTCACCACCTCCAGCACCCATGCGGCCGTGGAAACGCTCAGCGCCCTCGTGGCCGAAGCTCTTACGCGGCTTCACCGTGCTCCATCCCTCGTTGTCCTGGTCGTTGTCGCCGCGTCGGCGAAAGCCGTTGTTGTTCCTCGAGTCTCGGAAACGATCGTTCTCAGGGGTATCACCATTGCGGTTGCGGAAATTGAATCGACTGGGAGACTCAGCATTCTTGAGGTCTTTTTCGACATCCACGGGCTTGCCGCCATTGTTGCGCAGGGTCGCAGAAGCAAAAGCAGTGCGGGGAGGACCGAGAATAATGTCCTCAGAGTCTGTGTTAGATGATCGAGTCAGCAGGTACGACGAGAGATGCTGTTTGATAGACCAGAAGTAACGTACTCTGGCCGTTGCGTGAGATATGGCGATCCACAACGGGGCGGCGATTCGGCAGGTCAATCAGGGAGCCATCGTGGCTTCTCCTGTCGGAAGTAGACTTTGAGTTGTTATTGTTGGGAGTTCGGGTGTGATCGGGAGGAGATCTGTTGTTCTTGTTAGACGAGGAGCGAAGTCGGCGACTCTCTTGAGTAGGAGCGTACCCCATCCACGCTTCTGCGGGAGGCAGATTAGGAGGTTTAATGCACAGTGGTGAATCGCGCAGATGAACGAGAAACTCTGCTGAGTATTGAAGTGCCATCGCGAAATGATGATGCGAGGCGCATCCGACGACTGTGAGGGGGCTATTGATGTTGTGGCAACGACAAGGGTAATGGCATGGGCAAGCTGTGAGTAGCTCTGTCGATTCGGTGAGTCTCGAGAAAGGGAGTTGAGGCGGTTGGTCGCACGCCCGAACGGTCGAGCGAGTGAGGAAGGAAGAGATTTTATTCGTCGGTATGATCAGGTGAGAAGCGGGAGGTGGTAAGGCTGAGGTTGTTGTGCGTTACACAGCGAGGAGAGTAAGAGCGGTGGCGGGAGAGGAGGCGGTGGTGTGTTGAGTCGAAGATGGACTGTGTTGCGTTGTCGGTCGTCGGTCGAATCCAAATCCACTCCAGTCAAATCCACTTGGGTAGCTCAATCCAAGGCGCCCAATCCACCCGTTCCGTCTGGGTGATGGAAAGATGGGGACGGGATGGGCTCCAATCGGGCTGAGCTGGGCTGCGTTGCGCGACGCTGCGGAGAGCGGTTGGTATCGCAATGCGAGCGGGCCGACAAGCTAATGGAAAATAACGAGGCGCAGATAAGATGATGAGAGACTTCTGTTGTTCTTATCGATGGGGTGTTGCAGTGAGGATGCAGATCGAGGGAATGCTACGTGATGGTGGTGTTTTGCCGTGGTGAACTGTCAAGGCTGGCTGGCTGGTGGGCGAGTGTTGAGATGGTCAAAGGAGGTTTTGGCACTTCGGACGAAACCTGGTGGAGGTCGAGGTCACGGTCACAGTCTGCCTAGGTGCCAGCAAGGCGACGTGCCTACCTCCCAAGGTCAGGTACATCAGGGCACCAACAACGAAGTAAGGTACCTACCTAGATGGCTGCTCTGGGGTACAGGGCAGGTACGAGTTCCGGCTTGACGCTGGCTAAGTATGCACAAGATATGGGAGCAGTAGGTGCTTGCCCTACCTACCTAGGTAACTCAAGTGCTCAGGTACTTAGATTGGCAACATAGGTAGGAACCTTGGTCAGTACCTGAAAGGTACCTATGGTACCTCGTAGAAAGACACCCACCACGCACGGCACCTTACTTCTAAGGTGCCAGCCTACCTCACCTCGAATTCCACTTTCGTCAACTCCTCCTTCGACTGGGACTCAAGATGCGATTTCCGACGAAAAGCCTCAGGGCTAAAAGGCTGATGGCGCCGCGCACTGTGGTATTCGGGTATCTGCCGTGTTCTTAGGTACTCTAACTGTTTGTATGATTAAGGCACATATCATACCGTCCCCAAGAGCATGCGGTCAGTCCGCTACAGCCTAACGGGCATGCGGTTGAAGTGATAGCTTAATTATCTATCGGGACTGTAGGCTACGTCGGTCGTCACAACGTGTGGGTACGATCTGTAGGTGTAATCTGCATGGTTTGTCTATCTGAGCTAGTAGGCCTGGTGCCCCAATATAGACGTAGTTACCTGACTACTACCTAAGGTAGTATATACTATAGTTACCTCTATTCCAAAAAATATATTAATATCCTTATTAATATATAGCTATTATCCTATAAATCTTCTAATCTATTTATTTACTATATTACTCCCTATAATATTAATTTCAGTATTCTATAGTAAGTTTATTATTTATTTTTACTATACTATATTATATATATTAATATTATAGATAATATTAAAAGTATTATAGAATTCTAAAGTTTAGTAATATCTTTCTTCTATTATAAATTCCTTTAGCTTTTTAAGATTACTCTCTCTTATAAAATCTGAGAACTTATATAAGTTATTATTCTTAATATAATTTTCTAGCTATATATCTTTAAACTTAAAATTACTATTTTTACTTTCTTATTCTGAAATATTTATCTTAAAATCTAAACTTTTAATATTAATAGGAATTATATTAATTATATTAGGAATTATATTAATTATATTAGAAACTATATTTTTAGTTTTTATAATTACTAAAATCTCCCTATTAGGTCTCGAGAGATTAGCTACTTTATTTAGTTTCCTCTAGTTAAAATATTTTACATTATTTCCCTTATAAATATTAGTTATTATTTTTACTATCACTCTTAGAATATTCTATTTCCTTCCTAAATTCCTTCCCTATAATATAATAATATTAACTTAAATAATATAAAAATTAATTTATATTTCTAATTTATCTATTCTACTACCTATAAGAAAGCAGAATATTACTTTCTTATATAATATATAGGAAGATTTAGATTTAATTATCTTTATAACTAGTAATTTAATAAGGTTAAATATCTATTATTATATTTCTTTAGTTATAATACTATTAATATAAATAGATTTTATAAGTTATTTAGTATAAATAACCTATTTAGCTTATCTAGCAGACTGAAAATTATTATTTATATTAAATATAGAAGTTTTAGATTTTATTAGTATTTATATAGAATTTCTATTAGTATTAGTCTTTTAAGGTGTAAGTATTATACTAATTATATAGTTCTTATTTCTTTTCTTATATTTACTTAGTATATTAATAGTAAATATAGATTTAAATTTATATTTCTTAGCTATATTAGTATTTTTTATAGAAGCAGATTAGCTTTCAGTTAAATTATCTAGTACTATTATTTTAAATATATCTCTACTAACTAATAGCTACTATATTATAATATATCTAGGAAAATATATAATTAGTTAACTACTTAGTATTAATTATATATCTTTATTTAGTTTCTATAGTTGTTCTTTATTTACTATATTTACAGAATTGTTACTAAGTTTAGAGATATTAGTATTAAAGTAATTAGAACTTATATTACTAGTAATAGAGATTAGTTAATTAATTATTTCTCCCAGTTTGATATTTCATTTATTAGGTATATAATTAGTGTTATTATATAATAGAATTTACTATAGAGAATATAAGAAAATAAAATATAAAACCTTTAGGCTGTAAGATATATATAAGGAAGAAAAAATTTTACTTCTAATTTTTTAGAAAGTATATATTAAATAGTAGTTTAGTGAAGTTTAGTTAGCTAAATAGAAAGAGTAGATAGTTTCCTATCTTGTGAGGTAGATATAACTTAATATTCTACTTACTAGAAAAAAAAAGGAATAATATAGAAATTATTATAATTATATTGTTACGGGCTATGCCTGGATGTCCAGCCAGGGCTGTGCCCAGGCATCCGAAGCCAACCTCCTCCCTCGGGTGGGGCCCCAGTGGGCCCCATATGGCACCATATATGCAGACTTTTCCATGCACTCGTGAAGGCTTCTCTTTTACTCCTTAGTTCTAAATAAACAGTATTTTACACTACCTTCTAGTTAAATAAACCTAGGTCCAGCTTTTTATATATTTAGAACTTAGTTTTATTTACTATATAGATAACGCTAGGTAGAGTGTAGCTTCCCACTAGTTAAGTATATAATCTAGTTAAATATAGCTCCTAGGATATAATACTATATAATAGGTAACTAATATAAAGAATGATAGAGGGTACTAAAGCCCCCCAGGATACTCCTATAGGTAGTAACCTTATAAGTAAACTACTTTAATAGTAGTTACAGTATACTTTAAGTTCTCTCTACTAGAGGATTAATAAGCTCTCACATAAGTTAGCGAAATGAGAC
The DNA here is from genome assembly GCA_001693025.2 of Colletotrichum lindemuthianum. Lineage (NCBI taxonomy): Eukaryota > Fungi > Ascomycota > Sordariomycetes > Glomerellales > Glomerellaceae > Colletotrichum > Colletotrichum lindemuthianum. The sequence continues at coordinate 74,686 of MASP02000564.1, forward strand.
GCTATAGTAGGTAGTGACCCCCAGGTGGCCACCGCAACAGACACCTCTAACCTACACTAGGATACTTTAGTAACCCCCAGAATGATATCTATTAGAATAACAGCCCTTAGGGTTAATAATACCACTATACCCCCACTAGTAGCTAACTACTAGAGGAAGCTTCTTCCTCTACTTCTGAAGTTTTTAAGTAAGCAAAAAGAATACTAAATATAAATCTAACAGATAAAAGCTAAACTTAAAATTAACTACTATTTTTTAAATAGTAATTAAGAATATTAATATCTAATTTACTTCTATTTAGACTTTAGTCCTCAGCAGGTAGTCAAAACCTTCTATACAGCGGGAAAGCTAAAAAACTCCTATAACCTAAATAATTTTATAGGTTACCTAGATAGAACTTACCTAGACCCTAATAGTTAGCTTTATACTATTACCTAACTATAAAGCTTCAGACAGAAGGAAAATAAATATCTAACTACTTTTCTACCCTAATTTAAAAAGACTCTAGCTGATACTAAAGGGTATATATAGTTAGATATAGTCTAGATCTCCCTACTAGAGGCTACTCTACTCCCCCACCTTAAGAAGTTACTTATTATAGTTAACTTTCCTATAGAGTATAGATTTTAGTTATTTAAAATTTAAAATATAACTTAGAAGTTTAAATATATAAAGGGAGCGTTAGTATACTACTAGTTACCCCACTAGAAACCTACTACCTATAATATAGAAGGTAATATTATAATAACTAGAACAGTCAAAAAATAATAATAATATTAGAACTCTAGTAGCTCCTTTTCTACCTCTAAGGAACATTCTAGAAACTATTAGGATACCTATTAATACTTTAAATACAGTAAGAAAGATTATATCTATAAGAACTATAGATCCTAAAAGTATAAGAAGATTAGTATAAAAGTTATAAAAGCTACAGCCGCTCCAGATTATACTAGAGACGACCAGGAGGATAACACTACTCCACCTAGCAACAGTAAAGATTCAGGAAAAAAGTAACTCCAGAGTAAAGTCAAACCCTAAAGCTAACTGAGGCAGAAGTAATAGAATAGGAGAAATAACAGAAAAAGAAACAGATAAGTAACTAATAGTTAGCTACTATTCAGACTAGAATTAATAGAGATTACTCTATTAATATACTTATTAACATAGACTGTAACACTTACATTATTATTAATACCTCCCTTATAAAGAAACTTCACCTCCTACTAGTTAATAAGTTAAAAAAACAAATAAAAAGATATATTACTAAGTTATCACTTAGTGACACTTAGGGGGTAACTATCCTAACTTTAGAAGTTAGTAGCTATATACAGAAGATCTATATCTATATTATAGAAAACCTGCAGCTACTTTTATATCTCAGGTAGCTATAGATAGAAGATAATTACATTATCTATAATACTGAAGCCTAATAGATAACACACAGGAAAGATAATATAACAATATATTTAGAATATTAAAATAAGTTAGTATAGCTTAAGGAGATCCAGTCAGCTTAGCTACTTAATACTAACTTATTTATATTTATCTATTAGCATACTATATAGCATACTAGTGAAACATTAAACCCCTACTAGATTATATCTATTAGTCTAGCGGATATTAAGAAAGTATTAACCCTAAAGGCAGAAGTAGACTTAAGAGACTATATCCCCACAAATATCTTAAAGGAATTCCTAGATCTTTTCTATCCAGATTCAGTATACTAACTGCCCCCCAGTTAACTAAGAATAAACCACTATATCCTATTAATCCCTAATAAAAAGAAACAGAAACTAAACCTCCTATAGAGATCCCTCTATAGTATATTATAAGAGAAACTTCTAGTATTTAAGAAAACTCTAGAGGATTTATTTAATAAGGAATTTATTAAGGTAAGTAGCTCCTCTACTAATATCCTAATCCTCTTTATAAAAAAACTAAACAGAAGAATATACTTCTATATAAATTATAAAGCTTTTAACGCTATCATAAAGAAGGACTATTACCCCCTCCTCCTAATATTAGAAACCCTCCAGAGAGTCACTACTACCTACTAATATACTAAACTCAATATCGTTACTATATTCCATAAAATCAGAATTAATAAAATAGATCAGAAGAAAATAGCTTTTCAGATATATTATAGCCTCTTCAAATAGGTAATATATCCCTTCAGACTCACTAATACTCCCACTATATTTTAATAGTATATTAATAGCTACCTATAATAGTTTCTAGATAACTTCATTACAGTATATATTAATAATATCCTTATTTACATTAGTAGCTTACAAAAAGAGTATAAAGAGAAAGTCCACTAGATACTCAGCTATCTTACTAATATAAGCTTTAAATTAGATCTTAAGAAATACAAATTCTTAGTTACTATAGTTAAGTATATTAAGTATATTATAATAACTAGAAAAAACTTCTCTTATAATCCTAAAAAGTTAGAAACTATTACTAACTAACTTCCCCCCAGCTTACTAAAAAGTATTTACAGTTTCTTTAGGTTTATAAACTACTATAAAGTCTTTATATCTTAATATAATATTATTATAAAGCTTTTAAACTACCTAACTTAGAAGTTAGTTCTTTTTAACTAGAAACTAAAATAATAAGAGACCTTCCTTATACTAAAACAACTCTTCACTATAAAACTGATCCTACAGATATTCAACCCTAACACTCTAATAATAATAGAGATAGACTATTCAGAATATACCCTAAGAGGTATATTAACTTAAGCTAATAAAGCTAGAGTAAAGCACCTAGTAGCCTTCCACTCCTAACGCCTAACCCCCACAGAATTTAATTACTTAATCCACAATAAGGAACTCCTTATAGTATTAGAATATTTATAAGCATAAAGAGCGGAACTATAAAGCACTAAGAGGTTCAAAATCCTTACTAACTATAAAAGTTTCAAATACTTTATAAAGAAATAATAACTCACAGAGAGGTAAAGCTAGTAGGTAGAGGAATTATCTTAGTATAACTTTTACCTTAAGTATTAACTAGGCACTTAGGCAGTAGCTTCTAACATCCTCTCCCAGAGGAAACAGGATACTCCTAAAAAGTAGAATAATAAGAAGTAATAGGGACAGATAATATAGATTATCCCAGACGCCACTATCCCCATAGAGCCCCAAGTAGAATATATAAATATCATTAGTACCCAGGTTTTCAAAAAAAAACCAGACCTATAAGAGATATAGAATTATATTACTAAAAGAAACTCCTTATACTAACAGATCTTCACAGCAGTATAGTAAGGAGAGCATAACTTCCCCCCTAACCTCCACATTAAGGTCCAGATTACTAAATATACTATTAATATACTGGGATAGCTTACTTTTAAAGAAAAACTTTAGATACTAAATAGTAAAAAAAATAATAACTTCCTTAATAAACTTAAGATTAAGTTAGTATAGAAGTTATATAACTTCTCCCCTACAGACTACCTAAAGTATAATAGTATACTAGAGATTATAAACTAATAATTCTACTAATCTAGATAATTACAAAATATCCGCTAATTTATATATAACTATAATATATATAGAAGTATTCATATCTAGAAGTAAGCTAAGAAGGAATTCCTAAAATCCCTACTAGTATCTAACTAGTTACACTCTAATCTATTAATAGACTTTATTACTAACTTACCCCCCACAAAAAAATAAAGTAGCTATTACCTCTAAGTTATTATTAATCAACTAAGTAAAACTCCTATATTAAAAGAGATAGACATAATAGAGGCAGAAGTATATACCCAGTAATTCCTCAGTTACTACTATAGATTCTATAGAATACTATACTCTATTATAAGCAATAGAGAATCTAACTAAGTAAGTTACTTCTAGAAAAAGTTCTATAAGTTAACAGATATTATATACCTACTAAATACTAATTACTACCTACAGACTAACAGAATTACAGAATAATATAACTAAGAGATCTAAGCAGTTTTAAGGATATTTACTTACTAGTCTCAGGATAACTAAGATAACCTACTACCTATCATACAGTTAACCCTCCACAACTAACAGTATAATATAATAGAGACTATATTTTTCTTTATAAATTATAAATATTATATTAACTTTATCTTAATTACTAAGAAGTATACAGAACCACCTAATAATAATAAAGCTATAGCCTACTAGCTAGTTAAGAGAATATAGTCAGTAATAATATATATCTATATAAAGATAGCTACTACTCAGTAGAGGTTAGAAACCCAGACAAATAAAATCTAGTCTCCTACAAATTAATACTAAATTAGTAATAAAATATAATTAAATATATCTAACTATAAGTTACTAAAACTAAACTAAAAACTAACCTAGCTGTATTATAAGTATATAGTAGTAAAGATCCTCTTACTGTATATTATAAAGCTAAATACTCTAGAGTCTATTTACCTACAGTTCTATATAGATTTACTCTAAAAAGCTACTACTAATCCGCTACCTAAGTAGATTATAGTTAATAGCTAGCTGCCGCTACTAGTAGATAACGATAGAGAGGTTAAATAGCTAGTTAAAAGTATTCTTACTATAAGAATACATTAAGTAGGAAGAGGATACTAATAAGAAATCCTTATTAAATAGGAAAAATATATAAACCCTATATAGGAACCTATTAACACTATTATAGATATAGTAGCCCTAGAGCAGTATAAAGTAACGTATAAGCTAATTACAGATAATAATAGAGATCCAGCCTATAGCTTCCGGCTGGGTGGCAGCTGGAGAGGAGGGGGGTAATATTATAAGCTATATCCAGATATCCAGCCAGAGCTATGCCTAAGCATCCGAAGCTAACTCCCTCCCTCGGGTGGAGCCCCAGTGGGCTCTATATAGCATTATATATACAGACTTTTCCATACACTCGTGAAAGCTTCTCTTTTACTCCTTAGTTCTAAATAAACAGTATTTTACGCCACCTTCCAGTTAAATAAACCCAGGTCCAGCCCTTCATATATATAATATAATTATTATCTTTATTATTAAGTATTAGATTATTAGGATTAGAGAAAATATTCTAGAATCTAGATCTTAGGTAATTATTTATTATAATTAGAATCTAAATACTTAAATTTAGCTAAATATTTAGTTATCTTTCCTAATAGATATTAGGCTATAACTAATTTAACTTTCTTAAATATATTTATAATTAGTAGAATCTATAATAATATTTATCTATAGGAATTAAAACCTACAGCTAGCTTAAGATAGTGAAATAGGCTATAGCTGAGAGGGCCTATCTGGACTAAAACTAACTAACCACTCCCAGCTATAAAACCTGAGAGAAGCAAAAACAGATAGAAAATATTAGAAAAATATTTTAAAACTATAGAATTATATTCGCAGATCTACAGTCTAAAAGCTAAGCTAATCTAAATAGTAGGTCTTAAATTCTGGAGAGAAAAGAAGTTAATTCTTTCTATCTATCTGTAATAAACCTAGCTATTTATACTTATGAGGCTACTTATATTATATAAATAGGCTAGGTCTGTTTATAAGCTTAACCCTATTATAATTCTCCCTATTTTTGAAAGCTTATATCTCTATATATTTAAAAATCCAGATAAAAATAACTAAAATCTAACCAGCTCCGTAGAGTAAAAAAAAAGTTAAAAAACAGATTCAAACTATAGCTCTCAGCTATACGTACGTATATATATAACCCCTTAGCTATACTATTTATTATTTATACTAGTAAACTACTTTTATATCTATAAGTATTACCTCCCCTAGCTGGAGGTCTATCAAAGTCGCCACGCGGGGTACATACCACCCCTGGGGGTATTCTTCCTCCCCAGAGTGGTCTTTCCTTTCGAAACCAGGTATTTTTGATATGGTCTTGCATACGTAATAATCGATAAATCGTCGTAACTATAGAGCCCTATTCGGTTGGGTTTCGTTCTTCTTTTTCGTGAGGCCTCGAGGGCCCTAGGGTAGCATATACGTGGCTGTAACGTAGCTATAGCTATACGCGTTGCTGTAGGTCTTGTGAATCGATTGATATAGCTGTAGCTGTTGTTTTTGTGATTTTCGGGGGTTTATTCGAGGGATCCGTAAGATCCGTGGGATCCGTAGCCTTCGTGGCCCACGTAGCCATAGCATACTTCCCAGCCCTCTTGTTACTTTCGTTGATTTTCGACGCTTTCGCCGTACGTATAGCTGTAGCTGTAGCCCACAGAAGCTGTAGTATCCGCATAGCCATAGCCTCCACATGATCTATAGTATCCGTGGGATCCATGGCATCCATAGGGCTGTAGCAATTGAATAAACAGTCGTATTCGAATATAGTTGACGGCATTAGTCTGCGAATAGGTTGGTTGGTCTATTAGCCTAGCGGCAGGTTCGTTTGAACAGTATAGAAGTATCTACTTATTACAGCCTTAATGAAAAGGAAGTAATAAGTATAAATCCTGGATAGACCTCTATTAAAATGGGGAATAAAGAGGCTTTAGTGGTAAGAAAATAGAAGATCCAGACTAAGAAAAAGAAATAATCGAACGAGCGTAATAATTAAAGTGTGGGTCTGTGAATATCATCTGAAGTAAAGTTTTTTTTTTTTTTTTTTTGTCCTTCTAAGGTATTGTTGTTAATAAGAGCTGTGGATAAGACTGTCTATATAAGGTCTTTTACTATTCTTTTATCTTTATTATATAATATTTCAATTTAATTCTATATAAAGCTGCTAGTTAATCTTTCTAAAGACTTTAATAGATTAGTAATTTATAGTAATTCTAATATTATCTATTTTCTCTTTCTTTAGAAGTATCTAAAAATCTAAGTATAATTATCTTTATATATTATCTTCTCTAAAAAGGAGGTATTGAAGTTATAGTGGTTTTCTTTTTACCTAGCTATCTTCTCTAAAAAGGAGGTATTTAAGTTATAGTGATTTTCTTTTTATTTAGTTATTTTCTCTATATTAGAAGTATTTAAATAGTTTATTTATTTATCTCCTTACTGGTTTTTAGATAAATAGATTAATTCTACTATATTTATTAACTTAGTAGGACTACTTTCTTAATTATTCTGTAATTATTATTATAATTATTATTTTCTATTATATCTAGTGGAGTAATTTCTAGTCTGCCTATAGGCTAGGTCTGTAAATATCTTACTAATAATAATCTTATAATATAAAGTTATAAAAGTTTATTTAGTGAAGCTATATAAATATTAGTTTCTGAATACTTTCTAGGTCTCTAGAGTATCTATTAGTTTCGAGAGTATAAGTATAATTATTACTTAGTTTTCTTATTTTTAGTATAGATCTGTAAATAACTTTCTTTAGTAATCTTTCTAGTTTTTATATTTATTTATATATT
>MASP02000564.1:82058-172237 GCA_001693025.2 Colletotrichum lindemuthianum
ATTTTTATTATATTATATTAATATTTATTTATTAAGATAGTATAGAAATATCTCTCTATTCCCGCTTTAAAAACTGAAAGCAGAATAATCTACTTTTAGATACTATTAAAATAAACTATAGCTAAGAGGATCTATCTAGACTAAAACTAACTAACTACTTCCAGCTATAAAACCTGAGAGAAGTAAAAATAGATAGAAAATATTAGAAAAATATTTTAAAATTATAAAATTATATTTATAAATCTATAATCTAAAAGCTAAGTTAATCTAAATAGTAGGTCTTAGATTCTAGAGAGAAGAGAAGTTAATTCTTTCTATCTGTCTGTAATAAATCTGGCTATTTATACTTATGAGGCTACTTATATTACGTAAATAGGCTGGGCCTATTTACAGGCTCAACCCCATCACAATAGTTAATAGAAATAATATTATATACTTTCTATTTAGTTAGAAATTCCAACTAATATATTAATTACCTAATTTTTTTAATAACTTAGAAAGATTCTACTTTCTAAATGTTATATCTATTTCTAACTACTATAATCTATAGAATTAAATATCCTTAATATAATTTTAATATTATTTTATTTCTAATATTAAAGAACCTTATTATATATTAATAGTTATAATAATATTTTATTATTATACTTATAATTACTAATATATTATGTATATATAATTTATTATTATAAGTTTATTCTTTAGAAATAATATTTAGTAAGACTCTTATAATATTATTAAATATAAATCTATATATAATAATATTTAGTAATTAACTAATTACTAAAGATTCTATATTATTGTATATAAATTAGATCTGTAGGATAACTTATATCTAGTATTTTAGGGATTATAAACTATAAATATAATATTAAATTATAAAGGAGATTATCTAGATAGTTCTCTTAGATTATCTATCTATCTGGAAGTAATATACTATTATATATAGTAGTTTTATTTCTATTTCTTTCTATTTAACTATTTAGAGTTTAGTAAGGAACTTAGAATCTCTATTACTAATAATAATCTTTAGAATTCCTTAGTTAGTAATAAGTAGTCTGTTATATAATTAAGTATTTTATATATTTATTATATCTTTTAATAATTCTAATATAAACTAAATCTCTTTAGAGAATTTATTAATTACTATTAGGATAATATCTTAATTAAGTTTAGAAATAAGTAATATTATTATAGAGTTAATAGTTATTATATAGTATAGATATAATAGTAGTAGGATTAGTTAGAAATTACTATATATTTTATACTTATATATTTAGTATACTTAATAATCTAGAAATTTTATTAGATACTTTCTTAATATTTTTCAGTTATTATATATATAGAATTTCTAGAACTATTTACTAATTCTAATATATCTTTAATAATTAGTATTATAAATTATTTTAAAGATATTAGTAAAATAACTTTTAAGAATATAAAATCTTATAAGTTAATAATTATCTAGTATCTTCTAGATAAGTTTATTATTACTTATAAATAGTAAATTAACTATATTAGTTAAGTTAGTTTTTACTAAATCTATATTATTTTACATTATTTATAATATCTTTTTCTAAATAGAATTACTATTATAACTTTAGATAATTTTATTATAGAAATTTAAATCTAACTATATTATTACTATAGTTAGTCTCAGTTAAAATAATCTAATTAGTATATCTATATTATAGGCTATACCCAGATGTCCAGCTAGGGCTGTGCCTAGGTATCCGAAGCTAACCTCCTCACTCGGGTGGAGCTCCAGTAGGCTCTATATAGTATTATATATACAGACTTTTCCATATATCTATAAAAGCTTCTCTTTTACTCCTTAGTTCTAAATAAATAGTATTTTATACTACTTTCCAGTTAAATAAGCTTAGGTCCAGCTTTTTATGTATTTAGAACTCAGTTTTATTCACTATATAGATAATACTAAGTAGAGTGTGGCTCCCCACTAGTTAAGTATATAATCTAGTTAAGTATAGCTTCTAGGATATAATATTATATAATAGGTAACTAATATAAAGAATAATAGAAAGTATTAGAGCCCCTCAGGATATTCCTATAGGTAGTAATTCTGTAAGTAAACTATTTTAGTAGTAGTTATAGTATATTTTAAATCCTCTCTACTAGAGAATTAATAAGTTTTTATATAAGTTAGTAAAATAAAATACTATAGTAAATAGTAACTCCCAGGTAGCTACTATAATAGACACCTCTAGCCTACACTAGGATACTCCAGTAACCTCCAGAATAATATCTATTATAATAATAGCTTTTAGGGTTAATAATATTACTATACTCCTACTAGTAGCTAACTACTAGAGGAAGCTTCTTTCCCTACTCCTAAAGTTTTCAGGTAAGTAGAAGGAATACTAAGTATAAGCTTAACAGATAAAAGCTAAGTTTAAAATTAACTATTATTTCTTTAATAGTAATTAGAAATATTAATATCTAATTTACTCCTATTTAGACTCTAGTTCTCAGTAGGTAGTTGAAACTTTCTATATAGTAGGAAGGCTAGAGAATTCCTATAATCTAAATAATTTTATAAGTTACTTAGATAGAACTTACTTAAATCCTAATAGTTAGCTCTATATTATTACTTAGCTACAGAACTTCAGACAGAAGGAAAATAAATATCTAACTATCTTTCTACCCTAATTTAAAAAGATTCTAGCTAATACTAAAGGATATATATAGTTAGATATAGTCTAGATCTTCCTACTAGAGGTTACTTTACTCTCCTACCTTGAGAAGCTACTTATTATAGTTAACTTTCCCACAGAATATAAATTTTAGTTATCTAAAGTTTAAAATATAGCTTAGAAGTTTAAATATATAAAGGGAATATCAGTATACTACTAGCTACCCCACTAGAGATCTACTACTTATAATATAGAGAGTAATATTATAATAACTAAGGTAGTTAAGAAGTAATAATAATATTAAAGTTTTAGTAGCTTTTCTTCTGCCCCTAAGGAATACTCTAAGAACCACTAAGATACCTACTAATACTTTAAATATAGTAAGAAAAGTTATATCTATAGGAACTATAGAACCTAAGAGTATAAGAAGATCAGTATAAAGGTTATAAAGGTTACAGCTGCTCTAGATTATATTAGGAATAACTAGAGGGATAATATTACCTTACTTAGTAATAGTAAGAACTTAGGAAAAAAGTAACTCTAAAGTAAAGTTAAGCTCTGAAGCTAACTAAAGTAGAAGTAATACAATAAGAAAAATAATAAGAAAAGAAATAAGTAAATAATTAGTAGTTAGCTACTATTTAGGCTAGAATTAATAGAAGTTACTCTATTAATATACTTATTAATATAAACTATAATATCTATACTATTATTAATATCTTCCTTATAAAGAAACTTTATTTCCTACTAGTTAATAAGTTAAAAAGATAGATAAGGAGATATACTACTAAGTTATTACTTAGTAATACTTAGAAAGTAGCTATCCTAACTTTAGAAGTTAGTAGCTATATATAGAAGATCTATATTTATATTATAGAGAGCTTATAGCTACTTTTATATCTTAAGTAGCTATAAATAGAGAATAATTATACTATCTATAATATTAAAACCTAATAGATAATATATAGAAAAAGTAGTATAATAATATACCTAAAATATTAGAATAAGTTAGTATAGCTTAAGGAGATCCAGTTAGCTTAGCTGCTTAATACTAATTTATTTATATTTATCTATTAGTATACTATATAGTATACTAGTGAGATATTAAGTTTCTACTAGGTTATATCTATTAGTTTAGTAGATATTAAGAAAATATTTACTTTAAAAATAGAGGTAAACTTAAGGGATTATATTTCTATAAATATCTTAAAGGAATTTCTAGATTTTTTCTATTTAGGTTTAGTATATTAGCTACCTCCTAGCTAGCTAGAGATAAATTACTATATCTTATTAATTCTTAATAATAAGAGATAGAAACCAGACTTCCTATAAAAACCTCTCTATAATATATTATAGGAGAAGCTTCTAGTATTTAAGAAGACTCTAGAGGATTTACTTGATAAGAAATTTATTAAAATAAGTAGCTTCTCTACTAATATCTTAATCCTCTTTATAAGAAAGTTAGGTAGAGAAATATATTTCTATATAGATTATAGAGTTTTTAATATAATTATAAAGAAGGATTATTATTCCCTCCTCTTTATATTAGAAACCCTCTAGAGGATTATTATTACTTACTAGTATACTAAGCTTAATATTATTACTATATTCTATAAAATCAGAATTAATAAAGTAGATTAGGAGAAAATAGCTTTTCAGATATGATATAGCCTCTTTAAATAGATAGTATATCTTTTTAGACTTACTAGTATTTCTACTATATTTTAATAGTATATTAATAGTTACTTATAATAGTTTCTAGATAACTTTATTNNTTATTATAGTATATATTAATAATATCCTTATTTATATTAGTAGCTTATAAAAGAAGTATAAAGAGAAAATCTACTAGATACTTAGCTATTTTACTAATATAGGTTTTAAGTGAAATCCTAAGAAATATAAATTCTCAGTTACTATAGTTAAGTATATTAAGTATATTATAATAGTTAGAAAAAGCCTCTCTTATAATCCTGAGAAGTTAGAAGTTATTACTAACTAGTTCCCCTCCAGCTTACTAAAGAATATTTACAGTTTCTTTAGGTTTATAAACTACTATAAGGTTTTTATATTTTAGTATATTATTATTATAGAGCTTTTCAATTACCTAACTTAGAAGTTAGTTTCTTTTAACTAGGGATTAGAATAATAGGAGGTTTTCCTTATACTGAAATAACTCTTCACTATAGCATTAGTTCTATAGATATTTAACTTTAATATTCTAATAATAGTAGAGATAGACTATTTAGAGTATACTCTAAGAGGTATATTAATCTAAGCTAATAAAGCTGAAGTAAGGTATTTAGTAGTTTTCCACTCTTAATATTTAACTTCTATAGAGTTTAATTACTTAATCTATAATAAGAAACTCCTTATAATATTAGAATATTTATAGGTATAGAGAGTAAAGCTGTAAAGCACCAGGAAGTTTAAGATCCTTACTAACTATAAAAACCTTAAGTATTTTATAAAGAAATAATAGCTTATAGAGAGGTAGAGTTAGTAGATAGAAGAGTTATCCTAATATAACTTTTACCTTAAGTATTAGCTAGGTATTTAGATAGTAGTTTCTAATATTCTCTCCCAGAGGAAATAGAATATCCCTAAAGAGTGGAATAATAAGAAGTAATAAAGATAGATAATATAGATTATTCCAGACACTACTATCCTTATAGGGCTCTAGGTAGGATATATAAATATTATTAGTGTTTAGGTTTTTAAAGGAAAACTAAATCTGTAAGAAATATAGAATTATATTACTAAAAGAGATTCCTTATATTAATAGATTTTTATAGTAATTTAGTAGGGGGAGTATAGTTTCCCTCCTAACCTCTATATTAAGGTTCAGATTACTAAGTATACTATTAATATATTAAGATAGCTTACTTTTAGAGAGAAGCTTTAAATGCTAGGTAGTAAAGAAAGTAATAGCTTCCTTAATAAACTTAAGATTAAGTTAGTATAGAAGTTATATAACTCCTCCCCTATAGGCCACTCAGGGTGTAATAATATACTAAAGATTATAAGCTAATAGTTCTACTAGTTTAGATAGTTATAAAATATCTACTAATTTATATATAACTATAATATATATAGAAGTATTTATATCTAGAGGTAAACTAAAAAGGGATTCCTAAAACTCCTATTAGTATCTAATTAGTTATATTCTAATTTATTAATAGACTTTATTACTAATTTATTCTCTATAAAAAGATAAAATAGTTATTACTTCTAGATTATTATTAATTAACTAAGTAAGATCTCTATATTAGAGAAGATAGATATAATAGAGATAGAGATATATACTTAATAGTTTCTTAGTTACTACTATAAATTCTATAGAATATTATATTTTATTATAAGTAATAGAGAGTCTAATCAGGTAAGTTACTTCTAGAAGGAATTCTGTAGGTTAATAAATATTATATACTTATTAAGTATTAGTTACTATTTACAGACTAACAGGATTATAGAATAATATAACTAGGAGATTTAAGTAGTTTTAAGGATATTTACCTACTAGTTCCAGGATAATTAGGATAACTTACTGCCTATTATATAATTAGCTTTTTATAACTAGCAGTATAGTATAATAAGGATTATATCTTTCTTTATAGATTATAGATATTATATTAACTCTATCCTAATTACTAAGGAGTATATAGAATTACCTAATAGTAGTAAGGTTATAACTTACTAGTTAGTTGAGAGAATATAGTTAGTAATAATATATATCTATATAGAGATAGTTACTACTTAATAGAGGTTAGAAATTTAGATAAATAGAATTTAGTCTCTTATAGATTAATATTAAGTTAGTAATAAGATATAATTAAATATATCTGACTATAAGTTACTAAAATTTAGCTAAAAGTTAGTCTAACTATATTATAAGTATATAATAGTGAAGATCTTCTCGCTATATATTATAAAGCTGGATACTTTAAAGTTTATTTATTTATAGTTCTATATAGATTTACTCTAGAGAGCTACTACTAATTTACTATCTAGATAAGTTATAGTTAATAGCTAGCTACTACTACTAGTAGATAATAATAGGAAAGTTAAATAGCTAGTTAAAAGTATTCTTACTGTAAGGATATATTAAGTGGGGAGAGGATATTAATAAAAAGTTCTTATTAAATAGGAAGGATATATAAACTCTATATAGAAGCCTATTAATACTATTGTAAATATAGTAGCCCTAGAGTAGTATAAGGTAATATATAAGCTAATTATAGATAATAATAGAGACTCAGCTTATAGCCTCCAGCCGGGCGGCAGCTGGGGAGGAGGGAGGTAATATTACAGACTATATCCAGATATCTAGCTAAGGCTATACCTAAGTATCTAAAGCTAACTCCCTCGTCCAGATAAAGTCCTAGTAGGCTCTATATAGTATTATATATACAGACTTTTCTATATACCTATAAAAGCTTCTCTTTTACTCCTTAGTTCTAAATAAACAGTATTTTACGCTACTTTCCAGTTAAATAAACCTAGATCCAGCCCTTCACAATCTACTACTATTAGTAATAAAGTTAGTAATATTAATCTTATTAAAAGTAGGATACCTATAAGATTATTAGTAATATATAAAATATCTATCTTACTTTATATATAATAAATATTATAATAATCTTTAGGGAATTTATCTAAAGTTCCTAAAGTATTTAGGTTAGTTTTATTATTAGTATTTAATCTACTTAAAGTATTTAGTATAAGATAATTCTTACTAAGTTTATATAAAATTATAATATTAAATTAGCTGAAATATTCTATTATTCTAACTAGCTTCTTATTTATTATAGTTTATAATATAGAATTAGAGATATTTAGTATCTTACGAGAGTTGAAATTTATAATAACTTTATAATCTGTAAATAATATAATTAGTAATTTATCTATATATTATAATTAATATTATATCTTTATAATAGTTTATACTAAACTATATTTTTTTTAGCTTAGTTAACTAATATCTCTTCTTAACTTTACTTAATATTTAATTTAGGTAAGTAATTAGTTATATGTGAGAATAGCTACAGCACCTATTCTGCCGTGTAGCCGTTCTGGCTTATGTAAGGCACAACCGGCCTATTTATATGCATTCGAGCGTTCTATTCTAGGTTGAATAGATTATACCTTTCAACAACCTATATTCAGACTGTATACTATACTATTTATTTATTACAGTTATAAGTCTAGCTTTGTTTAATTATCCTCTGAACTCCTATTGATCATTTTAGTATGAAGAAATAAATACTTTTTCAGATCTATCATAACCATTCCAACATAGCATTTTCGACTACTAGTAGCCTTGACACTAAGATTAAGCTGTCTAACAATACTGATTTTAACTGGTAGTATATCACTCTTCAATTTCATATAACTAGCCGAGATATTTAGAAGTACCTCAATCCAGACATTGTACTAACTATCGACATTATGAAACCACTCAATCCACTGAGTTTTAACACTTAGCTGGCTGCAGAAAATACTGCTTAAGAAACTAAAAATTTGGATCTATATACAGTTAAGATTATAGGTATTTTTAACTGCTACTCTATAGATCTTAAGTTTCAAGCAGTTCGTAAATCTAACCGCAAGGATATTAAGAAATACTGTAACATAATTCAGATATAAGTAAATATAACTATTAATAATAATCTTCTTACGCCAGCTTAAATAAAGCTTCTTAATAATAATAATATATCTCTTCAAGTATTCCTTAAAGTTTTGAAATATTAATATATTTAGAATAAGTTAGTTATATAACAGAGAGTCTAAATGGAATATAAAAGAATTCTGGAAAAAGCTAATTTGAATATCTCTACTTCAGCTTTATATAATAAGTAGTATATAATTTACCTTTAAGTAGTTATATTTAATATCCCTAAGATTAAGAGTATACTTACAGTCAAAAAGTAGCTTCAAGTGCTTAGCTACTATATTATATCCAGCTAGGCTTCTGGATATTACTAGAAGGTAATTAAGAATAAGATTCTCAACCTGCCAATTATTAGTCTAGCTTAATATAGAGAGATTTTCACCTCCCTAATATATATTAATAAACGTTCAGCTAAGGGCTAAGCTAAAATACTGCTTATATTAGCTACTCTCGTAGGGAGATTAGATAATATAACTTAATTAAAACTAAAATATCTATATAACTGGAGATAGTATCTATACCTACCTGAGGATTATAGATATATTAAGTATACTATTACTAGCGCTTATAGTCGATTTCCTAATATTCATATATTACTTACCGCTCGAAACATAGTAATCAACAGAATCAACAATTCTGAACTATATAGACTCCACCAGAAGCTAGTTAAAAAGGGATAGCTTAATAATAAGAATTACGCAGCTAAGGCTAAAAAGTTATTCTCAGACGATTCTAAAGCTAAAATAACTCCCTTAGGTAGTAAATTCAGTAGAAGTAGTTAATATTCCTTAAACTTAATATATATTAGTATTAATCTTTCTCTTCTTAAATAGTTAAATATTAATATACCTCTGGGTGTTTTTTCTACTACTTAAGGATTTTACTTACTTTTAGTAAGTATAGTTTTTAATAGTTATAAAGTAGTTTATATTATTAATTCTATAATACTATTTAAAGAGGAATCTTTTAAGTTAAGTTAGGAGATAGATATAATTTAGTATAGTTTAGCTAATTTTCTAATTATTAGATAAAGTAAGTATATAATTTAGAATATTCTTAATAGTCTAAAGGGGAANNGGGAAGAATATACTTAATTTAACGTTAGATAATATTATCTATATTAAAGATTTTTATACTAATATTATTTCAGAAACCTTACTCCTCAAAAAAACTAAAATCTAGTATATAGAACTTAACTGTATACTTAGATATAAGCTACTTAACTGCTTTATTGTAATAAGATAACTACTTAGAAAGTATAACTTTATCTTTCTTAAATATAAATTATTTTCTAACTACTTAATAGTCTATTTGAATGCTTCTAGTATAGTTTTAGAGTTACTTTATATTCTACTGTTATAATTTTAACTTTCAGTATCTTTACTGGATGATAGGTTTGATGATATCCTAATTTAGTATCTTTATGTAGGCTACTTTAGCCTTAATACTCTTAAGTGTCTAATACTTAATGTTTGGGGGGTAAAGATTATAGGCTTAAGGTAATTAGATTATTTATATTATATAGAAGCTTATTCTTAATAAGTTATTTCTAGATAACTATCTAAATTATATTTAGTTTGCCTGTTTTATAGAATCTCCTGGGACTTATTTGACTTTCTTAGGGTATATATAGGCGATTTGTAGGTGTTTATTATTGAGGATAAGTTTTTAAGTTTACTCTTTATATTTACTTTTATGGATAAAATCTATAATTTAGTTTATTAAGTGATTATAATGTTTGAAAAATAGGTTAAGTGTTAGAGAGGTCTCTTAATTTGTAAGATATGTTAGGATATTAAGTAAGCTGTAATAATAATTAATAGTAAAATAGGTTATTAAATTTGAGTAAAAGAGTAAAGTATTAATTTTAAGTTGTCTCTTTTGTATATAAAAGAATTAGTTAGAGTAAGTGAGTGTGTGGGAAAAGAATTAATAACTTGAGGTATTAAGATGTAAGAAGCTGTAGGATTACTATTTAAACTGTAGGTGGAAGTAATTTAAGTGGTAGTAGTATTATATAATATATCTCTAAATGCTTGAAATAACTGGAAGTTACTGTATGAGGTTGAAGAAGTTTAGTTTAGATAGTATTTTTATTAGTGGGTTCTAGAATATGCTTTAAGTTTATATTGAGATTTGCGTCCCTATTGGGGATAGATCTATATCTATGGATGTTAAGTATACTTACTTAAGAAACACTATAAATAAGGTGTTTTAAAAAAGTTATTTAAGGTTGAACTAAGAGGATATATTAGATATCTAGTAGGATATATTCTAAATACCTATAATCTATATAGAATCTAGATTTTCTATTTTTATAAGGTTATTATCACCCAGAATGTTAAATTTAATGAGAAAAGATTCTACTTAAAATATAACTTATATGAAGTGCTTATTAAAGAAGTTGTAAAACTTCTGGTTAAGCTGATCACTAAGGAGGAAGAAGATTTTATTCTTAAGGTATTTAGAGAGTTTAAATTAGAGAGAATACCTGCTAAAAGATTCTCTCTTCTATTAGTAGTTTCTATAGTATTAGAGGCAGCCTAAGATGTTAGGTTAAGTTTTAGCTTAATTTTAAAAACTAATGAGAGAGGTTTAATAATGTTTGAATTAATTTCTGAACTAATAGGATTAGTATAGATACTTGAAAATTAGGATTTGGGAAGTATACTAATAGTTAGAGAACTAGATAGTATACTTGAAGTATAGGATCTAGTTAGTTAAGAGGGTGAACTTACTTTAAACTAGGAGGATGGAGGTGATTGTATTAGGATCCTAGTTTAGTTAATTTAGAGTAGACTAAAGTGCGGCTTTTTACCTCAGAACTTTGGGATTTTAATAGTTTAGGAGTTAGGCTAATAATATAGGAGTAGAAGATAATAGTAACTTAAGCTTGAAATTAATATTAATAACTATATAATATTCTTGAAAGAATATAATAGTAGTATCTTATACTTTACAGAGTGTGAATAGGATAGTTTCGCTAGTATCTATCTGCCTGATTAGTAATAGAAGCTTAATAGTGATAGTTTCAGTTTTTTAATAGTTTTCCTTATTATTTAAAATATAGTTTTAAAAAAGAAGGATCTAGTTATATAGATTTAAATATATCTTAACTAATTAGTAATATCTCTTAAGATCTGGAAGGATATTACTAACTTACTAGAATCTCTCTGAACGTTCTTTGTTGAAGCGGTAAGAGCTGAAATTATAAAGTTGAAGGAAAAGAGTATCTGGTGAGAAATAGATTGCCAGGATATAAAGTTAAAACCTCTATTTTTAAGATAGATTTTTACCTATAAGATAGATACTAATAGTTTCCTGGAATAATATAAGGTGAGGATTTACGTATATGGAGATATATAACTAATTGATCTACTGTAAACTATATATATAATGATACTAGCTACTTAAATCTTTCGAGTGGTTATAGTAATTGCAGTATAATTTAACTTTAAAGTTTTTTAGTTTGACGTTATTAATATGTTTCTTAATATTATGAGGGATCTAAATAGCTCTCTAATAACTATTAAACTACCTGATAGATTTAAGGTGGTAGGGAGGTATATAGAGCTTAAATAAGCTCTTTACAAGCTTTGAGATATATTCTTCCTATAGTATAAGGTTTTCTGTGTTACATTAAAGTCTCTAAGTTTTATCTCTTGCCTAGAGGAGCTTTATCTGTTTAAAAACTAGAGTTTGACTATTTATATCCTCTTCTATATAGATAATATTCTTCTTTTATATTATAAGGCGGCTGAAAAGGAAGTATTTAATATTATTGCTGGTATGAAGTAAGTATATAAGCTAAAGGAATAGAATTTAGTAGAGTACTTTCTGGGAGTTTGGGTGGTTAGAGATTATAAGTGTTGGAAGATTTATTTAGTTTATAATATATATATTACTAAAATTGCTAAATATTTTAATCTTAAATATAGACTAATACAAATAATATTACTTCTAATAGTATTTTTTATTATAAATCCAGATTAAGTAATACTAAAATAAATTTATATATATTAGATTAAGGTTAGTTTAATTCTCTATATATTAATTATAGTATAACTGGATATTTTATATATTTACTCTCTCTTATTAAGATATTTTATAAATTTTTCTTAAGTATATTAAGATACTATAAACTATATAATTTAGTATCTCTATAGGATAAGATTCCTAGTATTTCAGTTTGGAAGCTTGGGGGGTGTAGATAAAATACTTTAGATACTCTTAATTGCTAGAGATATTTCTTTCGCAGATAATAAAGATACTTAAAGATTAAGTTACAGCTATATTATTATTCTATTTAGAGGATTAATTTAATAGAAAGCTACTTAATAAAATATTATTATAATATTAATTACTAAGGTAGAACTTCTTAGTTTTAAATATATTTTAAAAGAGGCTATAGTTCTAAAGAGACTATTTTAAGATGTAGAGTTAGATTTTGGAGATGTTTAGAGAGTCTATTATGATAACTACTAAACTATTAGATTGGTAGTTTCGGATGGTAAGTATCTGTCTACTAGGCTTTAATATATAAATATTTAATAAATGTGGCTACACTAAGAATATTTAAAAGGGAGTTTTAAGGTTGTCTATATACTTATAGATATAATGCTAGTAGATAGACTTATGAAAAACTTAACTTAAGTGAAGTTTAAATAATTTAGAGTATTTCTTAACCTGACGGATTTTTAATTAATATTATTGGGACCATTTGAGTTAGGCTACCTAGTCCCCTAAAAGCTAGAACTTAAATAATAATGAATGAAACTCTAATTTTCAGAGGAAGATTTTAGTAGTATTAATATAGAGTATAAGTAAATAGTGGAATTTATTTATTCTCTCGTGGGGAATAAAAGTTTCTAGTTGAGTCTGTATCTAACTTAAGAGAGACTGTTTGAATTTATTATCTTGGGATGAAGTCTGAGCTGCAGTAACTAGCGTATAGAAATCAGGCTGAAGAGGGAGGTATCTAATAGAGCTAAAAGTTAAACTACTAAGATAACCTCTAAAATTACTAGTAACTGGCTGAGAGATAGAGTTCCAGCTAAAAGGTGATTTAGTTATACTTACAGTTAGGCTAGAGATCTGGTTAACTGTAGGTAGTTAAATAGGCAGTAAGGATAATAACATTTTAGTAACAGTATTCTTTAGAGTAACTAGTATCTAAATAATAGAACTAGGAATATTTCTATTCTTAATAAAAGCTAATTTGAATTCTTTCTATTAGTTTAAATATAATTTAAGTTAGACTGTAACTTTTATATTACTAACTTACTTACTTTTTGTCTGTAAGAGTTAGCTTTAGGTTAGTAATTCACAATAAGCTACTTACAGGATCGTTATTAGATAACTCGACAGTTTTAATATAGTATTTAAATATATTATAAGTCTTTTGGGATATAGGGATGTAGGTTTTTTGGGATTTATTTGCGTATTAGAAATAATGTTTAGTAGATATATTATTATTTCTAATTTTAATTTAGTAGAGATAGAGATTATAGTTAAGAATAAAACTTGAAATATAAATAGTGTAGGGAATAGTTTAGAGAGGCTGAGCTCTTCTGATTATCTTATTTTTAACTAAGTGACTTTTACGTTCTTCTAAAATTTTAACTTTTAATTTACCCCTCTTAATAGGTGTAGACTTCTTAGAACTAGTAGACTTATTGGGATTAGCTAATTGACGCTGTATACTCTCAAGCTGGTATTTTAGATTCTTAATCTTAAAAGATACTTCTTAATCCTTAATCTAAGTAGACTTCCTTATAGATATTAGTATATTTTTATAATATTTCTTTAGGTGTTTAATAACTTTTTTAACTTTATCTTCTTTCTTTTTTTTAGGTTATTTAACTTTATTATTATCCTCTTTAATAAGTTTAGATTCCTTGTTTTTATTCTCGACTGATAGATTATCTGTAAGGTTATCTTCTTTGTTATCAGTAGGAGGGGTAATAATCTATATTTTCTTAGGATAACTATAGCGACACTTAATAATAGTAGGAGTGGCTAACTTCTTGATAGAGGTAGCTAACTTCTAAATAATAATACCTTTAGTATTACTAGATTTAGATATATTAAGTAACTTAGGTATAGAAAGAATAGGTAAAGATTCTTAGAGATTAGGAAACTTAGTGAAATATGTTTTAATAAAGGTTTTTAGTTGAAGAATCTTAATTTCAGACTGCTGCTTAATAGAAAAATATGTTTTAAAGGGATATAAATACTTTACATTACTAACTTACTTTTGAATTATATAAATAGACTAAATCTTAATAAAATTTATAAGTTTAATAATAGAATTTACTATTATATCTGTAAGAAATAAAGAGTCAGTATTAGTAAAATAAATAAATAAACTAAGTAGTTACTAGATATAGTATACTTCCTTAAGAGAATGAAGAATTAGTTCTTAAGTTCTAGATATGTTATTAGGAGCGAGGGAATGATGAAAATAATGAAAAATGTCTGTTACGAGGTTAAGTTCCGTTTATTAAAGAGATGTGAGGTTGGCGTCAGAAAGTGTCTTCTTTAATAAAGGAATTTACTGGGCAAGAATAGGAATAAGCTAATTAAAAACTATAGTATCTGGAATAAGGTGTAATAAAATTATATTATTAACTTCAGTAATAATGTTATAAGTTACTTCAGTCTAAATTAAGTGTTAGTAATAGTTAAAATAATTTATATAAAATAATATATAAAATCTATAGTGGCGACACTCACAGCTAATAAATATGATAATAGTCGAGGTTATTAGTTGAGAAGATAAGAAGGCTTGGTGAGCATAAATAAAGCTGAAGTTCGTAACATTTATATGACTAAGATTACACAATCTTAGAAGGAACTAATAGGTTACTCCTGCTGAATATTAATAATAACTATGTTAAAGATTGATATTATAATAGGTTAGTTGAAAAATGTTATTTCTTTTGTTTTAATGTTTAAAGAATAATTTTCGATATCTATTTATAGTATTTTATTTGTTATAAATATACTATTTAGAGTTTAAAGTATGAGATTTCGTTTAGTGGTTATTCTGCTGGGGGGGTGTGTGAGAATAGCTATAGCATCTATTCTGCTATGTGGCTATTCTAGCTTATATAAGGTATAACTAGCCTATTTATATGTATTCGAGCGTTCTATTCTAGGTTGAATAGATTATACTTTTCAATAACCTATATTCAGACTGTATATTATGCTATTTATTTATTATATTATATAAATATTTAAGATAGATATTTAATTCTGAAGATATCACTATTAGTTTATTTTATTAGTTTTACCTATATTATATTATCTATATAGTATATTATTATATTAATACTAATAAGTAAGATGTTAAAGTTAATAAATAATTAGTATTATAAAGAGAAGAATATTAATAATCTCTTTAATATTAAAATCTCCTTAATTATATTAAATATAATAATCTCTTTAGCTATAGGTAATAGGATATTAATTATAGCTACTTAGAATTTATATAGTAACTTTAATATTTTACCTATCTTTAATATTCTATCTTTATTATATTATTAGTATATTACTAATAGTAATATCTTACAATCTTCTAATAGTTTAGTTATTATAGCGAATTTTTAAATATAATATTTTAAACTTCCTACTAACTTAATGAAGCTTTCTAATATTTATAATATAGTGAGAAACTTAATTACTTTTATCGCCTTAATCTTACTTTTAGTTATTATTAATCCCCAGGAGTTAATTATTATTCCTAATATAATTATAGATAGATATTGAGTAAGAAATTTACCTAATCCTAAGGAAATATTTCTCTAGTTAAGTTTACTAAATACCTTATTAAGATCTTTAATATATTAGTTAAGGTTTTTAAATATAATTATAATATTATTATAATAAGAATTTACTACTATTCCCTATAGTAGATTATGTATAATCCTCTAGATATATATATTACTATTATTAAAGTTTATAATAAGTATATTAAATATATATTATCTTTAGTATATTATAATAGTAAATAGCTATCTGTAGGAAGAGTGGACTTTCTATTAATAGTAAAAGTAAATTATATTAAATATAGTAATATAAGTTATATTAGTTACTCTTAAGGAAATATAATCTATTATTCTTATTAGATAAATATCTTCTATAATAATATTATTAAAGGGATAAATATTTATAATTATTCTTTCTTTACAGTCTGGATTATCTAACTTCACTTCTAGTAATAATATTTTCTTAAGATAGTCTATATTATCTCTCTAAATTATAAAAACTGGAAATAACTATAATATTTATATTATATTTAGAAATACTTTTCTTTAGTTAACTAACTTACTGACTATATCCTTAATTATATATTTAACTGGTCTATTAGTAGAATAGACTTAATATTTTCTTAGTATATATTAATACTAATCT
Organism: Colletotrichum lindemuthianum; assembly: GCA_001693025.2. Classification (NCBI taxonomy): domain Eukaryota; kingdom Fungi; phylum Ascomycota; class Sordariomycetes; order Glomerellales; family Glomerellaceae; genus Colletotrichum; species Colletotrichum lindemuthianum. The sequence continues at coordinate 98,799 of MASP02000564.1, forward strand.
AGTTTGAAATAGATTCTTATCTATTTATTCTCTATTACTTTAGTGAAACCTATATTAGTAAATATAATAGCTTATTTATCTAGTATTTTTAAGATAGCCTCTATATTAAGTTACTTATTATAGATTTTAACTTCTATATAGTATCTAATATAATTATTTCTAACTACTATATAACTAAGTAATTACTTTTTAGTATAGGGAGGCTCTTTTAATATAATATCTAATATTTCTTCTGTAGTAATCTAGTCTATCTAGAAAACTTAGGTAATTAGTTGAATAGAAACTAATCTACTAACTAACTAGTTAGTTTTGATATTTTATAGTTAACTTAAATTATTATATATTAGGATATATATTATATTAGTATTAGCTAAAAGTATATATATTAATATTAATAGATTATCTCCCAGTTTAAATAATAGGTTCTATTTAGATATACTTAGAATATTATACCTCACTAATATATATTTTAACTGTTGTAGCTGGATTATCGTTACTATATTAATAGTAACTTTACTATTATATTATTATTTATTTCTCTAAGTTACTATAGGGATCTATATATTATAAAATTAAATAATAATATATTTTTTACTATTAAGAATATTAAATTTCTCTAAACTTATAATATCTATATTAAGTAATATATTTACTATTAGGTTATTTATAACTAATACTTTCTAGATTACTCTTATAAATATTAGTTACTTATCTTTTAATAACTTACTTTTAAAGTTAAGTAATATAATAATATACTTAGAGGTAAAATATATTATATTATTAATTCTCTTAATAGAAATTAGTATTACTTAATTCCTAATAGCTAGATTGAGAAAGTATTTAGTAAAATATATTTAATCTACTAATACAGTTAAGTAATTAATATTCCTATAGATATCTAGTTAATCTTTCTATATTATTAGTGATATATTTAGTGTAATTTAGAATCTTAAGTAGATTTAAGTGTGAAATTTAAAACTAGTTTCTACTTTAGTTAATATATCTATTAGAGATTATATTAACTTAAATATAGTATCTATATTATCTATAATAAAGATATTATAGTTTTTATTATTCTGGATTATATTCTAGTGTGAGGTAATATACTTATAAAAGATATTTCTATTAGGGAAAAAATTCTTATAGATATTATATATTCTTAGGATAGTAGTAGTTATTATTATTAAGAAATTAGTAGTTTTATTATTATTATTATCTATAAAATTAAAATTATCTTTTAGTTATACTTAATTATCTTATATTTTATTTTAGAATATTTTATTATACTACTCTGTGTGATTTTTATTAACTAATAGTTACTAATATATATTAGTCTTACTAGGAGTATCTTATTCTAATTTATTATTATTTATTATATAATATACTTTACTTTTTATTAGTTATATTAATAGTAATCTGTAGGTTTTAGGGATTAGTTTCTAGAGGTTCTAGAGGTTAGTTTTCTAATTATCTATATTCTAGTTCAATCTGTAGGATATATATTCTTAAGTATATAAATTTAGTTAGGTTTAATTAAACTAGAAAGTTAGATTTCTTTCTTAATTAGATTATTATTACTAATCTCTAGGTTATAATATTCTATTATTAGTAAATTATATCCATTATAATCTATTAGATCTTAATTACTATAAGTTACTTCCCTAGTTAGTAGATATAATATAATTTAGATAGAAATTATATCTAAATTAGCTACTAATTTATTATATTTTACTTAGATAGAATTAATATTAAGGAAATTACTTTCTAGCTAATATCTTAAGTGTAAACTTCTGAATCTATATTAATTATAGGAAACTATCTGAAATAGTATCTAATATTAGTAGTAAAACTACTAATTTAATTAATCTATTAAAAAACTTATAAATAACTTTTTATTATCTAAGTAAATTATTAATATAATATACTTTTATATCTTATATTATAGTCTAGATATAGGATAAAATATTCTTCCTATTAGCTATATCCTACAGACTATATATTACTTTCTTCTATCTTATTATTATATTACTATAATATAGTTAGAATTATTTCTTTAGTTTAGTAGTTATAGTAGAGATTAAGATTATTCTTAATAACTTTTAGTTACTATTAGATAGAATTTAAGAATACTAAATTAAAGTTAATCTCTAGAGATATTAAGTTTATATATTCCTAATAATATCTTCTCTTTTTATTATAGTAAAATTATCTAATCTATCTGTAAAAATAAAAATATCTATATAAATTATAAGTTTACTATTTATTATTATTCCTAATCTATTAGGATCTTTAGTATTAAGATTAAATATTCCTATATCTATTGGTTTAAACTTTATATAATTTATAATATTATTATTTAGTAAGTAATTACTATTAATATTCTACTCTCTATTTTAGCTAAAAGTTTCTATTATTAAAATAATAGTATCTTAAGTAATATTAATATATTAGACTACTATTATTATATTTATTATTATTACTATTATCTTTACTATTAATAAAATTATAGCTTTATTACTAGATCCTGAAAGTTAAGATATATTATTCTCACTCTGAGATTATTTAATTAAAATATTAAAAAGATTAATTATATTAGATATCTATTAAATATTATTTTTATTACTAAAATTAATTAGACTAATTATTTTATTAATATTAAGTGAGAGATTAAGATATTAGAATTTCTTAGTTAGCTGTAAAGTATCTAGTTAGAATATTTTCTCAACTAAGAGTATTTAAAATAGGATAATTAAAGCTGAAAAGTTATATTAAGTAAAAATTACTATTTTATAGTATTAATTATATACTATAGATTATAATATCCTCTTAGAGTTTATTTAATAGGAAATTAAATATATAGATAGGATTCTAGTAGTTATATTAGTTTTTTAATAGTATCTATAATTTTCCTTATATAATTAAGATTATTATTATTAATTACTTTTATATAGATAATATCTAAATAATATATAATATATTCTAATTTCCTCTTTAGATTAAAGTTAAATATTAGTAGTTAGTAATTAGTTATAGAAAGTTAAAGTAGAGTAAGTTATAATATAATATATCTTAATATTATAATATAGAGTTTTAAAAAAATAAGATTAATAACTAATTAGCTATTAATTAATTAAAAATAACTTTTTAATAGATATTTAGTTTATAGATTATTATAAGTTATACTACTAACTGTAAGCTATATAAGTTATCACAATATATAGATATAATCTGTAGGTGTAATCTATATAGTTTATCTATCTGAGCTAGTGGGCCTAGTGCCCCAATACAGGCGTGGTCACCTGACCACCACCCAAGGTGGTGTATGCCACAGGGACTGCATCCCATTCCATGCGATGTTTATATCCTGTACGTTTGCGTACACTAATTAATATCATTAGATAGCTCAACTCACGACTGAAGCTTCCAGCGATACCACGGTAGGTTCTGGGGGCTAAGCTGTATGCCCAGACTAAGTCATGGTATCCGTACTGGAATGTGTGGTCGCTGCGCAGGCTTGTGGTCTGGAGGGGTTTACAGTCGTCATTGCTCCCCACAGCGTCCCTCTCGAAGCTTAAGCGAAATGCCCATTGCGGCTTAGCGTCAAGACTGTGAATCACGCTGAGCATGGAACCTCCTTCCTCCGACCCGGGCACATTGGACGGGACCTGGGACACATACAGCACGCAGTACCGTACATGGAGAGAATCTCGATATCATGGTAGTCTCCACTCGGTCGGCCAAAGTTGCCTAGAAACGCAGGCAAATTATTCTCCGTATCTGGAAAGTGTTGAGCTCTAAAAACCCGAAGTTCTTTGTAGACAACAGGCCAAAGACAATACATCAGCAAAGGGCTTCCTACGACGGATATTTACAGCAAGAGTAACTAACCCCACATCAAGTTACTTTTCCACATGTGGATCTTTATGTATTTCCGTCTCCCTCCAGTATTCAGGTAACTTCCCTCAAACCAGGTCAGTAGTTGGAGCCATAGACAATGCTCGTTTTCTGGCTTGTCTCAACCTGACTTTGCCCAAGTTACCAGTAATATCCATTGAGCTTTTACCGGCGACCCTATGAAAGCATGCTGTATTGAAGAGTCCGTCTGCTGTAAGCCAGCTTACTGTTTCCATGGGTGATTGGCTGAGGTTTGCATGTCCAAGCTCAATACGGATGGATACATTCCAAGAAATGGGGTGTTACTCCAAGCTCTGTAGGCTGGCGATTAAATTACGTTCATCAAAAGGACAACGTACCATTGATGTGCATCTCTCAGTATCGCTTCGAGGATGTCAAGAAGTTATGCCTTAACCTACCCGTCGATGCGTCAGACTATCGGCCGTCGACAAGCACTAGGGGAAGTTGACCAAGTCTTTAAATCTCCCATCATCTCCCTGAAGTACAACATCAAGATCTGACATTGCCAGTTAGAATAATCCTTCTATGTAATGTTTCGACGTTGACGATTTCCGGTGAAGAACCTACTGTCAATTTTCTTCTTAGAGATTCAAAGCATAAACTGTAACAGATTGCCGCTCACCTTCAGCTGGTCCAATGTTGAGTTTGCTATGCGAGCTGCTGCCATGATGACTACACGGCGAATGAGTATAGTTTTACATTTTCAGCACAGTGATGCTGCGACTTTACTTTTTCCTCTTTTGACATTAGTCATACACATAGTGCACAAGGGCTTCGATTATCCAGACCCAAACAGCCTAATATGTGTAAAGTGTGCCTGTCTACTTCACGTAAGGCACTCGTGTCCTCGGACGAATTTGCAAGCCCATGTTAATTAATAAGATGATAACTCTGCGCTCCGATAATATGGAAATAGATCCTGACTTTCTCGCACGATGGACCGCAAAGGCGCGGGTCACCCCTAAATGCACCAATTTTGCAAAGATCCAGCCTACCTGGAGACTTCAAGCGCATTGATTCGAAGATAGTAGTCCAGTAACCCCATTTAGAGTGTATTCAAAAACAATAACAGGGCACGAGAGCCGAGATTTCCGCATCCCTTAAATGTTAAGAATTATCAAGTCTCGATGAGCCGCACTTGCCATACATGACGGATCGGGATAATACACCCTTGCATCACCAGCTTATCTGGCACATTTTATAAGTGTAAACGGTGTTTCGCAGCCTATGTCACCAAGACTGGTAATCTCCTGGGCGACAACGAGTGAGCTTCTAGTGAATGACTTCTTCTTAGTCATGCCGGCCGGTCATGCGCCATTGCTCTCCTTGACGACCAGTATCAAGCTTTCATCGAGTTGTGCTGTCTATGAAACTGTTGGGGAAGCAGTTCTTCGGGGCTGGCGAATGCATTCAGAATGCTGCGTCGAGAGGACTTGAGTCTTCGTGCCAAACTGTCTGCCTCGACGTTCATGAAGTTGTAACAAAACCGGCGACGTGTTGCTCTGAAACGGTCCCATCACAACAGCACATACTGGCGGCGACAGAAATGTTCAAGTATTTGTACCCATATATAACCTTTTTGATATCCTGTCCGATCCATATCATGATACAGCCCTAATTCTCCAAAGCCAGGGGCACTCCGCCTTTCGACCACTTGCCAACTCTCTCCTGGTCACAGGTCTCCCAGACCCTCCTCTTCAGCGCCTTGTACACCGCCCTCGTCTCCTCATCGACGCCCGTAAACCTCGCCTCTTGCGCCTCCAACCAGCTCATGATGCCAAACCTCGTCGCCAGCGTCGTGCTGCCGCCCTCGATCGTCGTCGCCCTGTACAGTACTCTCAGAATCCTCGTGCGCAGATTTGCCCGCAAGTACGGGTTCCCCGCTAACGTGAAGATCTTCTCGAACCACTTCTTCTGGTGGAACACGTCCAGGTCCGTCGGCGTGCGCAGGCCGTCGAGCACGTATGCAAGCAGCCAGCTGACCTCGGTGTAGTATCTGTCGTCGTCGGACGGCGCGCCGTGAAGAATGTCGTGCGCGAGAGGGACCTTGTCGTACTTCCAGAGGGGCCCGCTGGTGAGGAACGAGTTGACCTTGATGTAGAGGCAGTGCAGCGGGTTCTTGACCACTTCGAGGGCGGCGACGGCGAAGGCGACGAGTTGTGATGCCGCGGGTCCGCGGGCGACGAGGATGCGTGAGGACTCGACTAGTTCCGAGAGGAGGAGCCAGATTTGCTCCTTCTCTTCGTAGTTGGATTCCTTGATCTTGGCGGCCATCTTCATGATGTTGGTGAGGGCTTCTTGGCGGATGCTGACGTGCTCGGACCAGAGGAGGCGGATGAGAGCGGCGGCGTAGCCCTCGTCGATGAGGTCTTCTACCGGTTTTGAGATCCATTTAAGGAGGGCGGAGTTGTCCTGGTCGTCGTTGGCGTAGGGGACGTCGAGTATAGCCTCAAGGCCGGAGGGGTCAAGGTCGCCGTTGGAAGCAATCGTCTTGGTCCGTTCTGTTTTGCTCGTCGAATCGTCGGCAGTGTCCGCGTCTTCCGCGTCCCCGATGAGAGACTTGTCTGCCTTTGATGTGACCGCTGGAGCGCGACCAGACAGCGTCGTCGTCAACTTTTTCGCCAGTTCATCAAGTGCAGCAGCTCCCTCGCCTCTTGTCTTGGCACTGCTTAAAATGAGCGTGAGGAATTTGGACAGGAGTTCCAGATCCTTCTTCTCGGTTGTCTTGTCCGCGACGAACGGCAGTTGCTCAACCAGTGTCACCAAAACAAGACTGGTAGAGCCTTCACTCTGAACGCTCTCCTGCATCAAGTCCATGTACTTGAGCGGCGAAGCTGCGCATCGACCGGTGCAGTTGTCGAGATACTCCCACAAGAAATCGACCTTTCTTGACTTCTTCTTCAAGCCCCTGAACGCACTCACGAATGGCGCAAGTCCGGTGTCAGCTAGTACTAGCTGATTCTGCACGGCAACCGACTCGAGAACCTGTTTCAACCTTCTACGACCTTGCGCGCTCTCCACATACAGCTTGAGAAGCGCAACAAAGGGTGACGCCGACAGCCCCTCCGCTTTGGCAAACCACCTCATGCCAGGCGAGTACCCAGCAATGGCGATCAGGTTCTCCAGCTCCATCAGCGCGAGGGCCTGGTTCTGCGGTTCGCCAGACCGGCTGTCAAGTTGCGTGAGCGAGTTTACCAAGAATGGCGAGACGTCGAAGTTGGCACGCAGCGCAACCTGGGGGATGACCTGGTAGTACAAGAGCAGCAGCCTGCTGGCCGCTTCGCGCTGAAGCACGTTCTCCTCGGACATGGCCTTGTAACACTTTGTCACCTCCTTCATGTCGGGTATCTTTTGGCAAAACTCGTCAATTAGCCTGCGCGAGGCGGTTTCCCAGGTCGATTTCATCGATTCGGCTGCTTCGCGGTGCATCTTGAGGGCGACCTCAAGCTTCTGAAGAGCGAGGACGAGAATGCGAATGGCGAAAAAGGACACGAGTGTCGACTTGTGCGATAGACAACGGACGAGATCCCGCTGCTTTAGTGGTAAGGGGAGGATGTTGTCGAGGAGAATCGACGTTGGCGGGGGCACGCGGCGATAGCCCGCCACAGGCCCAAAGTGCTGGGGTATCGGCAGTTGAACCGTATTAAACAGGAACGCCGCGTAGCCTATCCACGTCATGGACAGCTTTGGCTCGAACGTGAACGACTTGTTGTTAAGAAAATAGCTCGCAACCAGCTCGGGAGCCGCCTGGAAGATGGCCACCAGAAGCTCGCTGTGCTTCAGACTCGACCAAGGGCGCAACTTCTGGATGAACTCGGACAGCACAAAGTTCGCCACGGCAATCTCATCCTTATACTTGTCCATCCATGCCACGCGCTCCAGTCCAAAGTCATCTGTGCTCTTAACTTCCTGTGCCGCCTCGTCTTCGAGTTCCTTGGGATACAGCCCTGTGCCGGAGTACAGCACACCAGCCCCTGGCGACGTACATGTGTACACCAGAAACTCATGAACCGCATCTTTGACCGAAGGCGCACCATCCGACTCGACTTCATGCCTGTACGCGTACAGTCCGGCTAAGCGATCCAAGGTCTTGGTGTTGAAGGCCCGGAATTTGACCTCGCGAGGCAGTTTGTCGTCCAACAGGACGTGCTTCTTCAGCACCGCCAGCATCTCCAGAATCAAGTATGGCGGGTCGTCCTTCAACAAAAACGTAAGATGCGAGAATACCTCCTTGAGCATAATCAACTCCCTCTTCGCCTCCGCCGGTAAAAACTTGAGACAACTTAGGAACAGCTTGATCGCATTCGTCCTAACCGAGGGCTTGCTCGGATCCTCCAGCGCGCCGTCGTTGCTCAGATGCCGAATCTCCAGATTCCTTGCGAAGCTCGCAAACGTGAACTCCCGCACCCGGAATACCCTTCGTGCCAGCGTTCCGCCGTCAATTGTCACAATCTCCCGGAGCAGTCGCAGTGTCGGGGAGATGATGTAGCCGCTACCCTTGGGCGCCGATAGGTTCCTCGAAATGAGCTTGAGCTGGCGCTCTTGAAGCAGCGTCCGCGACAGGTCCAGCGCGTGCGGCAGCAGTTCCAGCGAGCTCGAGGTGACCTGTAGCAGCAGGGCCAGCACAGCGGGAACTGCGGATAGCATTGCGTCGTTGTTGGCCTGCGCGCCGAATGCCCATGTCTCCATCAAATCGGGCAGAAAGACGGCGTCTTCGCTCGTTTCGCGTGGGCGTGCGGCGTCGAGGTACTCCTTTAGGAGGGCGAAACGGTCGCTGTTGTCGACATCGCTGGAACCGAAGCCGTCGAGGAAGACTTTGAGGGATTGAATGCCTGAAGGTGAAAAAGGTCAGTTGAAGAGGCACCCCATCCGAACAAAAATCGACTGTACCATGTCGCGCCCTCGTCTGATCCTGCTCAAAGGTCAAGATCTGTTGGAGATGCCTCGCGTGCTGAATCTCTTCAAAAGTCGGCGCTTCGTGGACAACTTTCTGCCTCTTCCGCGCGGCATCCGCTCCTTCACCTCCACGCGACGGTCGTTTCACCATTTTTCCGTCGAGAATCGCGGTTAAATAGCTGGGGAGAAAGGGTTGTATGTGTTGGGTGATGTATTCAACCCATTACCATTATCCACTACCTAACTACCCTTCTCACAGCCAAAAGTTACAGTGGAGACGCTTCCAAGAAATAAAAAGTTCTGCCATTGTCGACCGCTTCAGCCATCATCCGCATCAGGATTAGCGCGGGGGACCCAGACAGCGGGGCCGTGGACCCGCAATGACATTTCGCTGCGCGACACTGGACGATGGAACTAGGTCAGGTCTGTTACCTACAGCAGCACTTCCTGTAATGAGCGTCAGTTCCAGAAACACCACTACCAGAGTATTTCGCGACCTTTCTCTTCTACACCAGCCCACCACCATCGCGACGAATATCCTCAGCCCCCGCGCTCACACAACCACCACGAAGAAATCCTCTACCACGGTCCCGACCACACGCATACGCTTACGCATCAATCGCCATGGGTTCCATCGTCATCCCCCACCTCAACAGCGGCTGGCACGTCGACCAGGCCATCCTCTCCGAAGAAGAGCGCCTGGTCGTGATCCGGTACGTCCTCAACGGCCCTATCGCACTCAAAAAATAAAACAAGCTAACAGCTCCCTGTTGTGCAGGTTCGGAAGAGACGGCGACAGCGAGTGCATGCGCCAAGACGAGGTTCTCTACCGCATCTCCGACCGCGTCAAGAACTTCGCCGTCGTCTACGTCTGCGACATTGATCAAGTACCAGACTTTAGCCAGAGTAGGATATCTCTTCCAACCCCCCACAGGACGGGACTTGGAGCAACGAGAAACTGACACCGAGGCAGTGTACGAGCTCTACGATCCTTGTACCATCATGTTCTTCTTCCGCAATAAACACATGATGGTGGACTTCGGAACGGGTAACAACAATAAAGTATACCACCCACCTCCCGACCTCTTGCGAGTTGCCAAGTATGCTGACGGTCACCCTAGCTGAATTGGGTACTTGAGGACAAACAAGAACTTATAGACATCATCGAGACGGTCTATCGTGGCGCCAAGAAGGGCCGCGGTCTGGTCGTCAGTCCCAAGGGTATGGCTTCCCCTCTGTCCCCGGTTGACCACGCGAATGACGGCTAACATCCGCCTGGCAGACTACTCCACCAGACATCGCTATTAGCGCTGTTGACTCTGTACCATCCGAAGTCGCGAGTACATATACGCGTCGTACAAGCGCTCATGAGCGGGAAGGACACTCATCAGGACAGATAGGGTTGGTCTCACACAAATGAAACACTCTAGCGAACCAGGAGATGCTAATGCTGTGATGCCAAAGAACTGTGAAGTTTCTCTTCTTCTTCTCTTTCGTTATCAGGTAAAGTACTCTCTTTCGTTATTAGGTAAAGTACGCCCCCCTTCAACCTTTCTCTTCGTCATTCGTCATGATATGAAGATACGTAAGTCGTTTACATGTCTCGCACTCTCCATGGTCTACGTAGTCAACATCTACCCCCTCGCAGCGTCCTTTTTGTTTGTCTTCGTGGCAGTGACACTCTTAATTACATAGTTTTTGTAGCAGCCGTCAATACATGATTTCTTCTTCTTCCATGCCGCGTCGGTCGCCTCTACAGCATCTCCCCCTGAGGCGACATCTTGGTCAAGAAGTTGGGCGGAACTTTGGGGACCGGCTGTACCCCTGCCGCTCGCTCGGCTCGGAAGAGTTCTTGCTGTCGGTCCATCTCGCGTGACCTGCCGCCAGTCAGGCGGCGCATCCTTGACCTGGTGCTCTGCGCGAGGGGCTTGATCATGTTCTCGAGAGAAAAGGACCCCTCGCCGCCATGGCCCGTGTTCGGTCGCTCGTCGTCCGCGTCGGAGAAGACGTCCTCGAGAAACTCGTCGTCCGACGTGAACTCGCTAATGTGCGGCTGGTAAGACGCCGGCGCCGACGGGGACGTGATGGATCTGTAGTGCAGGCCAGGCCTCGACCCGCCGCCCCCGCCGCCGGCGGCCATGAGTCCCGCCGAAGCGCTAAAAGCTCCAGGATTCATCGTGTTGGAGCTCGGATCCCTTGCCGTAGCTGGTGGCCTGTCAGTAAACCCATTCTGGAACGTGCTGTTGTTCGAAGCTTGATGCAGGATAGGCAGGATGTGCTCATCATACAGCTGCGCCCCGGACTCGAAGCTGTCCGGCGAGAACTCGGTGATGGTCTTTGATGAGCGGCCGTCGCTTGGTGGGCTCGTTCCGAGGTCGTCGAAGAAGTCGTCGAGGCTGTCTAGCTTCGTCACGAGGTCGCCGAGGTGTCCGTCGCCGCGGCCTTCGTCCGACATCATCGTCTCGGTCCGGTCGGGCATCTGGAAGTAGCTGTACGGGAAGTCGTCGTGGTGGAACTCGACGTCGGGCGTTGGCGTGGTTTCCGTCATAATCCCTTCCGCCGTCTGACACATGTAAAACGCCGCGTGTATGTTCGCGCGCGTCGAATCCGTCTTCTTGGCCGGGACCGGGATGGCCCAGCCGGAGGCTTCAGGTATCCCAAATAGACTCTGGGTTCGTTCGTACTCTTTACGGATCATCTTTGAAGTGAAGCGAGTCATGCTCATCCGCAGGTGCTGCTTGTCCATCGCGCTGCCCGACATGGTCATGATGTTGTCGAGGACCTCCAGCGCCTCCATGCAGAACTCGGTTTGTAGGAGACGTAGTAGGGGTGAGATGAGATCCGATCCGTGGCCGGCCAACTCAGGCTTGCGCATGTCGATTTCGGGAATGACGATGCTGAGGATATTCATCGTCTTCAGCTTCACCCAGGCCGTCGAGTTTGTAAGAAAGCTCATTAAGAAGGTGACCATGCGGAAGTCGAGGTTGGGGAGGAAGTCGTCCTTCAAGGCCCCGAAAAGGCGGCTCTGGAACTCCCTGCCATTGCCCTGGTACTTGAACGCAACGTATTCCTCGAGCACGACGGCAATGTTGCCCAAGCCTTGTGCTTCGCAGACGGAGGCGAGTATCTCGGCCGTTTGCAGTGCCTGGAAGCTCGGCTCGTCCAGTTCCATCTCGTGCAGGAGACGGGGAAAGTTGGCTAGGACAGCAAAGAAAATCCTGCTGTCATCTCCAATCAGGCCGTCGCTCGGCAGCTGCACCACCTTGGAGAGAGTGTTCAAGGTGGCTTCCATGCAAACTGAGGATCTCAACCCCTTATAGAGAAGAGATTGAAGACCCTCGAACTGGCCGTCCCACCTGGAAGGTTGCCCGTCGAGCAAGAGTCGCCGGACGGTGGGCTGTCCAAAGTCGATCTTGGTGAGAAGCTCGTTTAGCATTTCGACAGCTTCAAGGAACTCGCGCTCGTTGATTGATTCTAAGCACGCGCATGTTGTCCAGAACAGTTGAGGAAAGGTCAGTAGCTTTTCCGCGTCGAGCTTCAGTATAAGCGTCTTCAACGTCGTGATAATCTCCATGGCGAACGTCTGGATCTCAGTGTCCTCGTCGGCAATCGTGTTGGATAGCCGTGCAAGCATGTCGCCCAGCATGAATTGATCCAGAGACGTCAAAATGCAGCGGAATATCTGGAAAGATCGGCAGGCGAGATGTCGGACGGGGCAAGAAGTCGCCCACGTCAAGGACAGCCTACCCCATTGGTCCTTGATGCCGGGGTAAGTCATCTCGAATGTCCTGACGACTTCGCCGGTTAAGTACTCCATGCTCGGAGGGACTTTGTTGTCTTGATCGTCAGCTTTGCCGTTGCTGTCTTCATACCCCCAGACGACGGAGCGATCGTGACTGCGGATCAGGTCAATGAGGTCCTCAATCGAGGCCCTGGCGGTCGGCGGTGTTTGATCGTCCAGCTGGGAAATCACGAGCTCATGGATCAGATGCACAAGCATTTCTCTCGCTTGTTCCTGGACAAGCGGGGTGTAATGATCCCACAAAACAGTAACCACTTGGAGTAGTACAGGCACGTTCTCCGGGGTAAGATGCACCGGCGACACCATGAGGTCAACGAGCAGAATAAGAGAGAGCTGTCCCAAGGAAAAGCCCGCCTGCTTTGTCCCGACAGGGAGTGCCTCTGCCAGGTCGGCGCAGTACGGCAGAAGACCAATGTCCGGCGGTGGTGGCATCGCATCCTTCTTTTCGTTGGGTACCATGGCCTTGGGAGTGATCTGCATGAGGAGAAACTCGACTACCTTCATACCAGGCGTGCTCGTCGTGCTGGAGAGAAAGACCACGATCTGCTTGGCATACTCGACAAAGTTCTGCTCGCGACGCTCGAGGCATAGCGAGATGATAAAGTCGAGAATCAGACGAACGTTTCCTGGGTATGGGCCAGTTGCAAGGGCCTGCCACAAGGCCTGCACTTCGTTGTGCAGAGCGCCGCTCGACTTGATCGTGATCTCCAGCAGATTGGCCAGCAAGACGTAGGATTGCGCAATAGGACCGCCGTTGGGATCGACCTTGAGTTCAATTGACTGTATCCACGGCAGGATGACTGCGATGACGTTCCGTTGCGACGCGGCTTGTAGGTCCTTGAAGTAGAGAGTGAACTCGGAAAATATGTGAAAGGCCAACTCGGTGTGCTGCTTAGCGAGGCGCTTGGATATTTCGAACTGGGCGAGCTTGTACACGGCCTTGGTTTTGTCAGAGATACTGATGTCATAGTCTTGGATCTTTGAAGTGCGTCCCGGTTGCTGTCTCTCTTCTAGAGCGCGCAGCACACGAGCAGACTTTGAGCGTATCTCGCTCTCGTCGTTGCCGAGTGTGAACAGGCAGAGTCCGAGCAATTTCCAGAAGGGACACGAGTAGTCTAGATGCTCGAGCAGGACTTGAGTGACGACAGCGAAGTAGCTTTCTTGCACCTTGGAAACGTCGGACAGATAACAACGAGCTATGCAGTGCTCCAAGAGATACGGATACTCTTGGTTGTGAATGATCAGATTCTGCAACGCCCGTCGTCCGATGACGTTCATGCGGTCACTACCCGAATTGAAGATGGCCTCGATCCAGGCAAGCATTCTTCGGACGTCGAACTGAAGGTTTGCACCACTCTCGGTCGTGATGCTCATGGGCCCGCCGCAAAGAGCCGCCATCGCACTGAGTGCCGCCGTCCGTAGGTTTCGCTTCTCGATCTCCATGGCGGCAGTCACCGTTCCTCGCTCTCCGAGAGACTGTTGGTCGATGAGGGACTGTCGCATTGTATCCTCGCGGACCCGAATCTGCGTCTGGTTCGGCGAGAAGCCACACCAGTCTTCCATGAGAGAAAACGCAGATTTCCTGGATTCGAACGTCATCCAGCGGGAAGGATCCTTGGTCCGGTTGATCCCCTCAAACAGCTCCTCCAATAAGCCGCAGTAGTGCCGCCTGAGCTTTTGGAATTCCCAGTCCATCTGCACTTCGCCGTCCATGAGGAACAACTTGAGGTCCCTTGTGTAAGTGACGAGGTTGGTGAGAACCCACTCGTCATTGTAAACTTCCTCCATCTTGAGGAAGTGGCAGGTAAGTTTGTAGACGTGCGTAATTTCTGTCCGAAGCAAGTCCATCTTGCGATTGCGGCGCGGACTGCTGTTCGTGCGCTGATGTATGCGAGCGCGGGCTTCGTCATTGCAGCGCGAAACCTGTCCGGCCAACTCTTCAAGGAGTGTACGGTGAATATGAATGTTGATAGAGCCCATGGCCAGGACAACCGCGTCTCTGACGGATGCTGAGGAAACGGACAAGAGTGGAATCAGGTACTTGAAGAGCACCCGAGCGGAGACAATCTTGTCTGCTGAAGTCGGCTTGGACGTCTTTCGGCTGTGCTGTGTCGCTTGGGGGTTGGCTGGCATGACGCTTCCCGGGTCGGCCAACGTCGTGCAGGCGAATATGAGATACAACTTCCACTGTTCCACGAGTATTTCCGGATGGGTCGTGGGTGTCCTGCCAGCGACGCGAGCGCTCCCCGGATCTGATCCGTAATATAGGCCTCTGGAAGGCTCGGAGAGAAGGACAATGGCCTTGTACATCTGCAGGATCCGGTTGCAGATGAGGTCTCTGCCGATGGTGACTGTGAAAGGGCACTTCTCGTACGCGATGCGAATGAGATTCGGGAACAGCTTGAACCACAACGTGGTGTCGTACGAAACGTCGCTGGTGCACAACTCCACCAGGGCTCCTCGATTGTTGCTGTTCTGCAAGCCTCTTTGGAGACGACTCCGCTCCGCCACGGACAGACCTTCGTCTTTGAAGTTCATCACCTGCATCGAATCGTTCTCGAGGATGTCAATAACTCGCAAGGTATCCTTGTCCTGATTTCGCAGAGCCTTGTCAAAATCGGTGATGAGTCGGAGGACGGTGATGGCGAAGTATCGGACTCGACGAGACTGCGAACAGAGGAAGAACAGTCCGTGAGCCTCCGCCTGGTCCACCTCGGCCCAAATGCCAGAGAGGTCGAGCTTGGCCCCTCGCTTGTCGTTCGCTTCCAATTGATCGAGCGAGGCGTCTCGAGTTTTCCGCCGAATTTCCTCGATCCAGATCTGCAACAGCTCAACGTATAGACGCAGTGTGCTCTCGATGTGACCAGGACCAAGCATTCCACCGTCTGACATGGTCGAGTACCGGTCGTCGAAGTTGAAGATGAATCTAGCAAAGCCCATTGTGACCTGTTGGGCGTGGGCTTGCCTTGCGATAGCCTTGAGGGATTGTGCCGAGGAGAAGGCGACGTTGGATTGCACATGGGCGGTTCCGGTACAGAGAAGGTTAATCAACGAGTTAAAGGGTATATCAACGGAGAGACAGCGAGGCAGTGCTTGAACGGCTACGTGCAACAGCTCATAGAACGCCTGCTTGTGATCGGCCGGGGACTGGTGGTCGTCCCTCCTCGAAAAGTTAAAGGTGTCTGCAATGGGGGTCTTGGGCCCAGGGCTGTTGAACTTCTCGTCCAAGACAGCCTGGCCCCCAAAGGTGTTATCGCATATGATTGTAATTTTACCGAGGATTTCACAGAACTTGTAGTGGTATTCTCTTACGATGTCGCTGAGAGCTGCTGTGCGCACAGGGCGGGAAAGATGATCGCCATCACCGCTGGACGCAAACCCGTTGAGTCCAGAATGATGCGGGGGCGCCATTACGGGAGAAGCAGGCACCCGTTCGGGGGCTGGCGGGGGTGGGAATGCGACGGGGAAAGGCGGCCGGCCCAGGTCTCCTTTTTCGAGGTCGGACATGATGGCGAGGAAAGCTCTGATACCGATGACCATCCGATCCGGGTCCAGCTGTTCGACCTTGAGCTCCTTGTTGGTTACAAACACCTCGGCGTTGATCAAGGGAAAGATGATGTGCTTGAAGCAGTACTCGGGCTGCTTGTATCCAATAATGCGGATGATCTGGATGATCGGCTCAGCAACGGCAGAGTCTGCTGCAATCAGACTTCGCTTGGCCGGTGGAAGAACTAGCTTCATGACCTCGTCGAGCTTTCTCGTGACATTGGGTAGAGTGTCGTTTGTTCGGTACAAATATGTCCACAGTAACCTGGCGATGACCTGTAGGCAGAGAGGGCGAGTAAATCGGTCTTTGAGTTTTGGTTGCAGTGGCAGGATCAACTGCAACCATTGCGAAGCAAAGGTTTCTGGAGTGGAAACGCACAGCATCGTCGCCGTCAGAGGAAACGCGAAACCCCAATGTCGGGGCTTGATGAACATCTGAGCCAACCTGGGACCGATGGCGCCGAGGACTTCGATCCATTTGGCATGGGCCAGATCATGGTTTGTCGCCTTGGCAGCAACTGATATTAGGAGGGCTTCGAGCACCTGGCAAAAGGCTGTCTTGACTCGCTGGCCGTGAGAGCGGTGGAACAGGCGCCCTATTGACACCAAAAAGTCGCACGAGTGGTCCCATGCTTCCGGGGGCGTCATGTTGACCTTGAGATGTTTCATTCCTCCGAGAACGAGCTCAATCTTGCCTTCAGCGTCGCGGCCTGCGGGCGAGGTCGGGCTCTTTGCGACCAGCTCCTGCAGACTACGCTCGAGGTCGCCCAGGAACCTATCCGTAACCCCTTTAAAGTTGATTTCGCTCATAACGCCCAGCAGTTGCGCGAAAAGATTCCAGTTTGCGAGCTTCAGGGGGCTCACCATGAGCTGTTCAGTATCTGCGATCTTGAGCTGGCCAAAGATGATGCCCTCAAGCTTCTCCTCCATTTCGAACGTCAAAAATGGCAGACTTGTCTGGCTGATGACCTCCAGCAGAACTCGACAGAGGATGTAGATGGAGACGGTCGAGCGACGTTCGGCGTGGGCTACGAATTCCTGCTTGGCGGCCAGGGATGTTTGCGGGCTTGACAGAGGATTATCCATGGCTCCGCCGGCAGACAGCGGCTGTAGGGGCTCGGTATTCCTGCGCTGTAGTGGTCCTGGGGGAGCGCCTCTTGATTGTTGCAGCTGGCTTCGCGCCTCGTTGGCGGCATCACTTTTGCTTTTCCTCCAGAGCATCATGGAATCGATCAAAGG
Source organism: Colletotrichum lindemuthianum (assembly GCA_001693025.2). Lineage (NCBI taxonomy): Eukaryota > Fungi > Ascomycota > Sordariomycetes > Glomerellales > Glomerellaceae > Colletotrichum > Colletotrichum lindemuthianum. Next base: position 116,197 of record MASP02000564.1, read on the forward strand.
CTTCGGTCGAGGTCTGGCAATGTGGCCCAGGGCAGTGATGATTTGGTCAAAAGATGGATCGACTCCGGGGCCGCAGATCTGCTCGACCTGCGGCTCCGGCTCAAAGGGTACCGTGATGCAATCATTGAGCTTTTCCTCGGCTTGAGCGATGAACTGCGGCGCAACGATCAGTACCAGCTCGAGAATTACGACACACGGATCAACGTACAGATGTAAAGAGCACATGTAGAGCGTATTCCCCAACAGTCTTTTGTTCGTCCTTGTGATGTCTCGAGGAGTGGGAGTGTTGGTGAGCGTGGTCACGTCGAGACTTGCTGTGAATTCTTTCGAGCTTCCTTTGCGTGTTGGAAGCGTTCGTGAAGTCGGTGGCAGAGGAGGTCCTCTCGGGGACGACAGGGCCAGAGTTAACAGTGGTACCGGACAAGGCGGTGCCTGGGCGCGGGCCCGGGGGCGCGTCCGGTTCCAGTCGACCAACGGCGTGCATATCTGGACGATCTGAGGCGAAAGAGAGGGTCGCGCCTGCAGCAGCAATTATTTGCGGGCTGAGGGGACTCGAAGAAGAGCTGGCGTGGCTTCCATTTCTAGAGTGCTGGATGCCGTGGACTATCGAGGTCTGGCGGTGGTGGCCGTAAGAGGCGCTTTTGGGATCGACTACTCGCTCGGTGACGCCGCCAATGGCAGAACGCGACTGGGAGTGGTTGTGTATTCGAGGAGATGCGAGGTTGGCGCCGGAAGGAGGAGGAAGCTGCTGGGATGAGAGCTTTTCGAAGGAAGAATCGCGCGAGTGGGTGACAGAGCGGACAGAAGGAGGAAGGGGTTCCAAGGCAGCGGGCCTCAGGGTTCGATCCCAACCGTCGTCGTCCTCGTCTTCTTCGTCGAGAGTGGTAACGGAGCGCGGCGAGAACTTTAACGGCGGGTCCTGCAGAATATCGGGCAGCGTCGTCTGGGACGGAGCTAGACGAGACGACGTCCTATGGTTAGTGACAGGCTCCCCCTCTCTTGTGAAACGGCAGGCTGCGCGGAGGGACGGAGACGAGGGGTGGAGGTTTGGATGCGGTGGACGGTTTGAAGGTGCACAGATGTCGAGCCCGGCGCACACCGATCAGACCAGACCAGGCGAAGAAGGGATGGACGGCAGGAAGGGGGTAGCAAAGAGGAGCGGACAGGACGGCCGACGGGATAGCAGCCAGAGATCAGGTCGCGAAGGTATGAAGGGCGTGTTGGAAGTCAAGGGGCCGGGGTGGAAGAGCACAACGGCACAGCACAAGGCAGACCAGACCCAACGCAACACCCGACACGACACACCAGACGCACCGGATCCAAACATCAACAGTCGGTAGGGTGGAGAAAATAGCCTGGAGCAACAACAATGCGAAGCCAAGCAGAGCAGGAAGTAGAACAGCGCAAAGCGGCGCAAGGCTGGTTGATTTTAGACCCGTGTCTGTGTGTTTCCGAGCAGCGTACGGATGTGTGCGTGCGCGCGCATGCGAGTGCGTAGTATGCGAGTGCGCGTGTGTGTGGTGTTTAGTGCGTGATGTGGATGCGGCGGATCAGCTCGAGGTAGCGTCGCTGGAGGTGTAGTGGGAGACGATGGGCTCAAGGCACTCGAGACGAAGCCTGGTCAGATCAAAGCATGTCGGCGGGCCAGGGAGTAGAGATGAGGCAAGGCGAGACGAGGCCAGACCAGGCGAGATGGAGGGGCTGCGATGCCGGGTAGGTAGCGTAGCGTGTGATGCAAGGCAAAGCAAGGTGTCCGCCGAAACGTAGCGCAAGCCCATCGTATCCATCCGGAAGGGTAGAGAAGGTATGCGGAAGAGGCGTCGTCGTTGTACACAAGGCTCACTTGGGGGCGAATAGGAAGAGGCGTAATTATGCTCTTGTCGGTATATATGGGAACTTGTGGTGTTGTGTATCCGTACGGTGGTGAGGGTGTGCAGGCAATGTGTATGTGATGTAATGTAATGCAGACCTGACTTACCCATTGTTGCGACGGACTGAGTCCCATGATCCGTCCCTAAGCCATTCGAGATTTCGTGCAGCCTTCTCTCGTAGCCGTGGTCTGGATGGCAAGGCGAAATAAGAAGGGACGGGAAAGTCGGACGTGGAGATAGGCGGCGATTTTTAGGTTGGACGGAGGATGACGACGAAAAGAAGGAATAAACCCAAGTCAGAAATCAGATGCGGCGGGTCAATGGGAAGGGAGGAAAAGAGAGGAAAGAGAGAGAGAGAGACGGAGATTCGGACGGGACACACTGTATTGGGAGTGAGTGGGTGTGATGGAACGAACAGGATAGAAATTAGTTGGGATGGTATAGGTTGGTAAAAGTCAAGTTTAACAAGGTGAAAAAGTCAAGTTCAGCAAAGCAAGCTATTAAGCCAGGAACATCCACGGCGGTGTTCAGCATACATCCACACAACAAGATTTTCTGTCACAATTGTTTCTAATCAATCAACGAATGGAAAACGATGAATTGAATCAATAAATCGACCACATTTGACGACGTTGGACACGCATTACTCGTTTTTTTTTTTTGGGTGGTTGGAAAGGCGCAGCACAGCGTACAGGCATCGTCGGTACCGCACCAGCTCCCTACTTGGAGATGCCACTCACTCCAATGGATAGAACTCACGGTGCATTCTGCGGTCAGCCCTGTCTTGCCAGTGGTCCTGTGCGAGTCGCGAACACACCCTGCTCTGCTACGATTCTTGACGATGGATTGGGTGGAGACGCAGCAGCAATATGCAATATCGCCAGCGTGTAAAGGTAGCATCGGCCGCACGGCAGGCCGGGGAGGAAAGAAGCATAAGCCACGGAAACCGCCTCTGAGGCGTTGGGAGTTCCTTATCTAATAATTACCTACCTAGTCTATAGATACTTGAATACCTCAAGTACCGTGATGCCTAAGGTACTTCAGCGTCGTCTGTATCCGCGGTGCAATCTGCTACCTACGGGATGGGTTTACGGATACGTCTGCCTATTGCGGCCTGCTGACTGTTGAGTTGGAACACGCCATCAGGGCAGGCAACTGGTCCGATCCAGAACTTCTCCTTTTGCTACCGTCACTTTGGCCTACATCATTTCAGGTGCTCGCTCACCAAGGGTTAAAATACTGTGTAGGAGACCTTACGGCGGAAAACCATGTGCTGGGAAGGTGGAGCACATACGTAGGTAGCGTAGACATGTTTAGTTCAGGTGATACTTTGCGTAGCGGTGTGGCTATAGGTTTGCCATTGGGTGAGCACGATGCCCTCATTCATTCTCCAGTCTCCTTTCCACATCCTGTCGAATTTCCACAACCTTAAAAATCTTCTTCCGTTCGAACTCTGCCGCCCTTCGGCAAACTTATCCTTTTTGTCTTTCTTCCGCAAACTCCAGGTCATACAGCATACATCAGATAACCTCGGTTAGTCCGACAATTGTAGCTGTTCTCCAACTTCATGACCATCACATTTTCCCCCTTGACAGATGCCATTGACCACGCGACCGGGGCACACTATGCAAGGGCCACGCCCAATCATTGTCGTCAGTGATCACCCGCTCGAAAATACTGAGCTGCGGTCAAGGGGAAACACTACAAGTACTACATACGTGGGTAAGGGTCTTCCCGTAGCCCAAGCACCGAGCCAGCCAGTCGACATGCGAGATGACAGAATGGTGGGCTCGTCGGAGCTTCACCCCTTTTAACCTGCCGCGTTTTCTTTCTTCTTTCTTTTTTTCTTCTTTTTGGCTCAAGGCCCTCCGAGGCATTGCTGGTAAGGGCCTGAAGCCGGCAACGCTGACCGAGCTTGGTCAGGCGAGCCGTCGTCATTGCTCCTTACAAGTAATTATTGCTCGAATCCAGCCTGACCCATCGGCCTCTGTCAGAGATCTAGCGCTGCCCTGACTGACCAATGACTTGTTCGATTCCACCTTAGGTAGGTAGGCACCTACTTTGTAGATACCTACATTAGAGAGCGCGATGTGCCCTAATTAGGTAGTGGGTGTGCAAGGCACCGTACACAATACCTATGCTCCGTGCTCTAATTGAATACCTAGGTAGGTAGGTACTAAGGTAGGCATTGATTGCTACTTTAGGCGCAGAAGCTTTTGGATTCTAGCCATATTAGCTCCCGTCTCTTACGTTCTTGCATGGTGTTCATTCGCAGCGAGAGCACGCTTGCTGTTTGGAATCTGCGTCGTTGACGGTGGCAGCCGCTTCCACAAGTCTGTTGCTCGCGGCTTGGGTATAGAAGTGGCAGGAAAACCAGGCGCGCATCAGCAGCTTCTGCACTGCCTGCCTCACACCAACCCTAACTTACCCAGTAGTCGTTGCAAGTCGCGGCATGTTCAATGTGATGACGGTATCTCGGAAGATGGCCCTCTGCACCTGTGAACTGAAAATACGCGAGCAATATCAATCCCGGCAGCTTGGATGTTAGCTGGCCGTCATATGCGACCATGGTCGTTTCTAGAATTGGCCGCCACACTGCACTTGCAGACATGTGGCGAGATGCAAAAGTCAAGCGGCATCTATGAGCTGATCAATATCAACCTGCGGGACTCGATCCTGACAGGCAAGAGGGTTGACAGTATTACTGACCCTGCAAGCCTAGTTGGAAAGTTAAAGGGTTTCATTCGGTGCCAGAGGAGGGAGGACGGGAAAGGAGAAGGCAATGAAAAAGCTCAGACTCTTCGGGAAGAGAGTGAAAGTATTTCGTAGCTTCATGGTTATGGCCTACCCTACACTAAACACCCGCCGACTGGGCGATTCGGTTAGTTCAGCAACATCGTCAGGATTGGCGGGCTTAATGGCGCTGCAGGCAGCACTTGAAGAACAAGATCACCATCACAACCCCGGTTTCTACCGAAGGGGTAGGCAAGTTACCCTTCAGATGGGGCTGGAATGAAAGCGCGCCGGTGGGTTGCGAAGAAAACTGCACGAACGTCCGAGACCGAAGTTGACAACATGCGGTGAAACGCTCTCCTTTGTGGGCCGGTAGGAGAGGGGGTAACGCGCGAGAACTGCACAGTAATTAGTGTTCACTGCGTAGACAAATTATGCCCGCAGACAGGACCCGCCCGTCATGCTCCGGCGTCAGGCCGGCGCCCCTCGGTGTGGCCAGCGATCTAATTATGGAGGCTGCCATTGGCGTAGCGATCTTTGTCTCGTGAGATGCCGACCGGTCCGGCATCAAGGGAGCAGCGGACTCATCGAGCCTCCCGGGGCGCCGCGGAGCGTTGGGGATCCACCTGACGGCCTTGGATGTGTCGAAGTCTCGGCCGAGAGTTGGAGAGTACTCCACAATTGTAATTTGCCAGCTGTCACTGCAGGCGTATTCGTGTTCGGCGAGGTATTATCCTTTACGTAGCCGAGGCCCACGCATTGCGAAGTCTCAGGAGTATCTCGTCTCTACTGTGTACGTGCTGCCACTACCTTGAACGAGGAGGTTGCCTATAGACCAACGTTCTCGACGTCTTCGATACCAGCAAAGGCTCATCAGCAAGGTGCTGCAGCTTGACCCGCACCGATGTCGCCGAAGATTGCTATGTCTGTCGCGGACGCGGATATGACAATGTCCACGCTGAACAGAACAGACAAACAGATAACAACAGTCTAGACGTCATCAGCCATCATACGTAATCGACAATCAATGTGGCTGTCATTGAAGCACGTTGCGACCGGAGTGTGAAACGGGCTGTTCCCTGTCGCCGAAATCCGAGGACGCGGAAAAAGGAGGAATGAATTGGCGGCACACAGCGGACTCAACTGCCGGGAGAGTGCGGCCTAGGCCGCGGCTACATGGCAAGCCTGGCTAATTACTCATGCGCTCACTGCCTTGAGTGATGCGGCGTATCAGCATCTCGGCTTTCGGTTAAGCTGTGGCAGTGACAGTGGCCATGTCTCGTCTCGCGGGATAATCGTCTCCCCTGACTGAGGCAACTCCTTAACAATCGAACACATCAGTATCCATCTTGGAGCTTTGGAGCGCATGAGTTTGGCGCTGGCAGCCGTAGCATGAGTGGTTCGATGACGGCTGCCCGACTTAAAAACGTCGTTCGACATCGGCTTACTCTGTCGAGTATGGAAAATAGGTTCGCTTAGAGCGCTGAGCTACCTACCTTAGGTAAGGTACCTATGTACCTAGTCGTCACGCTCGCTGCTGTACTATATACACCACAGATCAGCGTATATATAAAAAAAAAAGCACACTACTGACTTACTTCTTAATTATAAATATCGAGTGGAAGCCCTGGACAACTCGAGCTTCTAGGCCGTTGTTGCCGCACCCCACAGCGAAGAAAAGAAGAGGCACTTCGTACCTACCTTAGGTTGATAGGTATTGAGGTAGTCAAAGTTCTGCTTCCAGGCAGTCGCTTCAGCTGCTTCAAGGTTGAGGTCCCGATTTTCCTACGCAGCCCGATTGGACAGACCGGGAATTAGCACGACTATGGAACCTAGCGGGCCGCTGAGTAGGGAGCGGACTGATCAGCGGACCGACGGAGGTGTAGCTACCTAAAACACCGGACTGGGGGGAATAACGAGGGAAGAAACCAGCGTTGGGAAGGAGCGCGAGCGGTGCAGCCAAGCGAAGCACCCGTGGACTTTGGTCTGTCGGAACAGTCCTGGCGCTCCAATTCCGATTCAAACCAGGCAACCCGCCAACAAATCCTGTGTGCATACCTGACCCGAGGTTCCCTGTCTGCCTGACTACTGTAGGTAAAAGGACCACAGTAAGCCTCACCTTCAAGTAGTCCTTCCCAGCCGTCCGCTCTATCGTGGCCAAATAAATCTTTTCAATTACGTCCGACAAACTGCCTGACACAAGAGCAGTTCCTGCGCCATCTCTTGCTTTCTCTAATATCGATGTTGAAGTAGTCATTGTGTTCTTTCTGTCGATCAAGACTGTTGGCGTCCTTGCGCAGCATCCTACACGATTCAAGCCAAACTCGTAAGTATCTCGAACCTTGCCCCATGGCGGATGGGCGCGCCATCTAGGGAACCTATCCCACCTACCTATTTATTAATTAGCACCGGTGCGCTGTATCCGCACCTTGCCTTACCACCTCTAAAGGCCTTCTCCGGCGATTAATTAGGTGTTGAATGAGCCCCCGCTGATCTCATGTGAACACGATTGCAGTTGCGCTACCTTCTAACTCTCGCTACCCTACCTACCTTTCGAACCTTCTGGTACCTGTCCACCGCTCGTAATCTGTCTAGTTTCCTCCGAGTGGCAGAAAGGCCAAGGCGACTTTTTCCCCCGAGACCTCTTCCAACAACTGGCGCCACTTTCTGCGGCTATCAACTTGATCAACCCAAGCGCCCAAGGTTGTCTACGGCTTGCAAATCGACAATTGCGCCGTCGTGATCTCGTGCATCACGCGCTGCGCCCTTAGCGAGTTTTCACTTCGGATCTTCTTGACCCCCAGCCCCGCTACATCCTCGGCGTCCGACAACCCTCTCCGAGCCTCGTTTGGGTAAAAAGAAAACAAGAGAAAGGTCAACACATTCACGAGCAGTCTTAGCCGAGTCCGAAGGCACAACATGGCGGAACTCGATACGCTGGACATCGTTGTCCTAGCCGTCATCCTTTTGGGGACCGCGGCCTACTTCACAAAGGGCAAGTACTGGGGTGTGGTCAAGGACCCCTACGCCAACGCCTTCGCCAACGCCAATGGAGCAAAGGCGGGCAAGACGAGAAACATTTTGGAGAAGATGGAGGAGTCGGGCAAGAACTGCATCGTCTTATACGGTTCTCAGACTGGTACCGCCGAGGATTACGCCTCCAGGCTCGCCAAGGAGGGCAAGAGCCGTTACGGACTCGAGACCATGGTCGCTGATTTGGAGGACTACGACTACGATAACTTGGACGCCATCCCCAGCGACAAGGTCGTCATGTTCGTGCTCGCCACTTACGGCGAGGGCGAGCCCACCGATAACGCTGTCGACTTCTACGAGTTCATCACCGGCGAGGACGTCTCCTTCTCCGAGGGCAACGACCCTGCCCTGAGCAACCTCAACTTCGTCGCCTTCGGCCTTGGCAACAACACCTACGAACACTACAACTCCATGGTCCGCAACGTCACCAAGGCTCTAGAGAAGCTTGGTGGTCACAGAATTGGCGAGGCTGGAGAGGGTGATGACGGCGCTGGTACCATGGAAGAGGATTTCCTGGCTTGGAAGGATCCCATGTGGACTGCTCTGGCCGAGAAGATGGGTCTGGAGGAGCGCGAGGCCGTTTACGAGCCCACCTTTAGCATTATTGAGCGCGAGGGCCTCGAAGCCTCCTCGCCCGAGGTCTACGTCGGAGAGCCCAATAAGATGCACCTCGAGGGAACCGCCAAGGGCCCCTTCAACGCCCACAACCCCTACATTGCCCCCATCGCCGATTCCAAGGAGCTGTTCAGTGTCAAGGATAGGAACTGCCTGCACATGGAAGTCGACATCAGCGGATCCAACCTCTCCTACCAAACCGGGGACCACATCGCCATATGGCCCACCAACCCTGGTGAGGAGGTTGACCGCTTCATGGACCTCTTCGGCCTCAAAGAGAAGAGACATTCGGTCATCAGCGTCAAGGCCCTGGAGCCCACTGCCAAGGTCCCTTTCCCGACTCCCACCACCTACGATGCCATCATCCGTTACCACCTCGAGATCTGCGCCCCTGTCTCCCGTCAGTTCGTCTCTACTCTGGCTGCCTTCGCCCCCAGCGAGGACATCAAGGCCGAAATGCTTAAGCTAGGTAACGACAAGGACTACTTCCATGAAAAGACTGGCGCCCATTTCTACAACATCGCTCTGTTCATGGACTCGGTCAGCGGCGGCCAGAAGTGGACCAACATCCCCTTCTCCGCCTTCATTGAGGGTCTCACCAAACTCCAGCCCCGCTACTACTCCATCTCCTCGTCCTCCCTGGTCCAGCCCAAGAAGATTTCCATCACTGCCGTCGTCGAGAACCAGGCCATCCCTGGCCGCGAAAGCCCCTTCCGCGGCGTCGCAACCAACTACCTCCTAGCACTCAAGCAGAAGCAGAACAACGACCCGGAGCCGACTGCTCTTGGACTTACCTACGAGATCACCGGTCCCCGCAACAAGTACGATGGCGTCCACGTGCCCGTCCACGTCCGCCACTCCAACTTCAAGCTGCCATCGGATCCCTCCAAGCCCATCATCTGCATCGGTCCCGGTACCGGTGTTGCACCCTTCCGCGGCTTTATCCAGGAACGCGCCAAGCTCGCTCAAGATGGCGCTAATGTTGGTCAGACTATCCTCTTTTTCGGATGCAGGAAGTCCACGGAAGACTTCATGTACGAGGATGAGTGGGAGGTAAGACCTTTCCAACAGAGATAACGTTTGCAAGGGACGACGCTGACGATTCTATAGCAATACAAGAAGGCTCTCGGTGACAAGTTCGAGCTTGTCACTGCATTCTCCCGTGACGGCCCCAAGAAGGTCTACGTCCAGCACCGCCTCAAGGAGCGTGCTGAGGAGATTAACAAGCTCCTCGAGAAGAAGGCTTACTTTTATGTCTGCGGTGACGCAGCCAACATGGCACGCGAGGTCAACACCGTTCTGGCGCAGATACTTTCCGAGCAGCGCGGCATCTCCGACGCCAAGGCTGAGGAGATCGTGAAGAACATGAGGGCAGCGAACCAGTACCAGGTAGGTCACATCGCGATTCGCACTCCGACTGCACAGAGACGTATGGCTAACGATTGATTAGGAGGATGTCTGGTCATAGACAATAGTTCGTCAAGGCGCGGTAGAGTACGGGGAGATAAACACCGGTGCATTTTCTCCCATGATTATACGCCCTCTGGAATATATGGTGTGCGTATACGTATGCAGACGCTTTTTGGGGCGGCGAGATGTGTGCGCACGTCTTCTTGGCATAGGGCGGCGTATGTTATGCATGTTGGAATAGGACGACGGAGTAATTTCTCTCACGAAGGGTTCTGATGGAGAGGGTCGGAAGAGGAGGGAGCCCGATTGGTCTGATTTAGCGACCTCTTTTCTGCACCAGTCCTCTTGTCTTCACATGTCGGCTTTCTCGGTTGATTGTTTGATGGGAGTTTGTACTGAAGTGATTAGTGCAAAGCATAGATATTCACACCGTACACATCTTTTTCACGCATTGGATGCGTCAGTGATGTGTCTTTCTATCCCCTAACCGCGTTGACGTTGTTGCGTGACTTGACCTCGATGGATGGATGCTTGGGCGGCGGAAGGCGAGGCAGCCAGCTGCGTCATCCGTGATGGGTCATTTTTGAGGCAAAGTCGACGGCAAATAGTTTTCAGTCAACATCGGAACCTGAGGCGGCAGGCAAATCTGAATCGTCCATCAACATGTAAATTACTGAACATTCTGCGAGACTAGGTTGCGGTGTGAACTTCGCCTAGGACGGGAGCGAGAGACATGACTTTGACCTCGCAAGGGCAAGGACCCCTAGTCATGGAGCGGGACGGGACGGTTCTTCGACTCCGATTGCCCCAGCAAACACTCGTTTGCACGATGCCCAGACGTGGATCAATGGAGTCGTATGGATAGCGTGGGGGGCTCTTTGTCCGGGGCCAACTCTAAGCTCCAACTTCCGAACAACTGGCCAGACTATGGCTTCTTCTTTCGTTAGTGCAGGCTCAGGAATTACTGGTTCATGATGATTCTAGTAGCAATGGAAGTCCACTTGCGTCAATTTTTCTCCCTTCGATTCAACGATGGGTAGCTTTGATGGCGGGAGACACGGCCATGGGCAAACAAATAATGACAAGACAGTCGGGACGTCACTGTGCCACCAGGTGGTGCGACCAGGACCACGGAGCGCGCGTCTCAACGGCCGCGGGATTTCCCGCCCATGTAGCGGTGTTACCACCTGCTTCACAGCGTTTGTGCGACTGTTTTACGAGGATCCCATGTTAGAACCGGCCAAGTCGAATTCGTCTTGGCCGTGAATGGAAAGAGGACAATTGGGCGACTTGGGTCCTGAACACGGAAACGGCAGCCTAATCCTGTTCAGTCAGCCGTTTCTCAGGTTCATATTAGGAATCGGCAATAGTCAACCTGTTCGGCTTCCTACATAATGTCTACCATCAATTTCTGACAGCTTCTTCTTATCCCGCATGCTCCTCCAGCATATACAAAGCTCCGGTCAAGGCAACGAGCGGCACAACATACCAAATTACCTCTGCACCACCAGCCTGCAGCCGAGCTGCAAGATCCGAATCTCCGCCCCGGCCGCCCTGAACCCCCCTCCACCTGACAGACCGGAGATTGATTCCTTACCGCCACTGCGGACGAGATCCAAGGAGCCGACCTGTCATCCCACATGTCTCTTTTCGTGACAAGGTGGCTGCCCCTCCTTACGGTTCCACACGCCGCCCGAAGCGACGACGCAGTTCAAGGTTCGATTCCGCACTGTCTGCCGCGGCAGCGACACAAGGACAGGCAGCGTGTCAAGCTATTCTCGGTCTAGCCGAGTCGACGGAGAGATTACACACAGAGACTGGAGACAGGGGAGGCGGTGGAGAGTGCGGAGGTTACGATCTGATATGAGGCAGGGTACGGAGCCTCAAAAAACTCTCTCTCGACTTCGCGGGACCGTCGACGATCCGAACCAGAAGAAAAGCTCGAGCCGAATTACAAGGGAAAGAAGGAAAACAAAGTAATGTCCTGTGACATTGGCGAATTCGTCACATCGTGCGGATGGTATATGCGGCACGGCCTCCATCCGACGTCTTTTCTTTTTCTTCGCCAATCGAGCAAGGGGAGATACATGTGTAGTCTTACCAAGTCTCGGCCAGTCACAGCGCACCCTCTGGGCCTCTGAGGGGATACGTTGTCTTCTTTCTTCCATGTGGCAGATTTGGACTCAGGAGGGCTCGCTCGCCTCTTTTCTCGACGTTTCATCGGCTGTCTTTGGGTATCATCGTTGTCGCTGTTATCCCAATCACTTCTTGGCCAGTTGTTCAGGCGCTGGCTAACACTGGTTCCAACGTGTCTTACACAGGTGCCATGTAGAAGAAAACGACAGCTCAATACTCCTGGTGTGTCAGTGTGTGAAGACTTTTCCCGCCCTATGTGCCTCGAAGCTGGTCTCAGGTACCCGCGTTGTCACGGCGAATTGCTTCACCTTTGTGCCCCAAGTCATTGCACACCAGACCGCGCCAGCCGCAGGCTATCGTGAGATGCAAGCCGCATATTTTCTAGGCCAGAGTTGGCTAAGGTCTGTTTCGCCTACGGAGTGGAGGGTTCCCAACAAAAAAAGCAAATGATGACCCCGGCTTTTTTGAGCGAACCGTCCTGCACCCATTTTACGCATCGCAGATTGCCTCTACGTCTTGGTTGGCAAACCGATCTTGTCTGGGCTGCCTCGCTGCATGCTCTATACCCTTGATCCCGGTGGAAACATCTCCAAAAGTCACTTGGTCAGCCGTCTGCCGATGAGATTGGGCGGTGTATACGATTATCAGGTCGTCTTCCAGAACATATGCAAATTGCGCAGCGCTAGCCCCTTACCATTGGTTCCGAACGAAAGACTGTACGGATGAATGGTGATCGACCGCAGGTCGCAGACTTCAGACCGGCCCTTCACAGGAGAGACATTAGGCAGCCCGACGGTCTTGAGTCTCTGATCCGAGAACCACCACCACTTCTCCTCGACGCTATCCCTGTCTCAGAGAAGAGTGAGAAGAAAAGCAACGATATGTGTGGGCCATCACTCTATGACAACCACGCTTGGCTGCAGGGCAAGGGCTACGAACTGCATGGCCATGCGAAGGAGAGGACAACATTCCATAAAGACTGGCAAAGGTCCCTCTGGGCTGGCAGTGGGCATCCCATCTACTCGGAAAATGGCATCCAGATAGACTTTTCTTGCTCAATTGATACCTCATCCGTGGCTGATTGGCGGACCGATATATTTAGACAAACGGACGGTGCATTGCGGTTGCATTTTGATAGTGGCATTTCTTTTGGATTTGGGTGTTTGCAGGGTGATCTTTGAAGCATCCTAGAGGAGCCGGGTCGACACATTCTGCTGGTCTCCGTCCCCCCGGAACGTACGCTCGTTGGGAGCAACATCGCGACGGCGTCTTTCGATAATCCGAACGAAGGGAACTTCCAGGTTTGGGCAACGCCTCATTATCAAGGTACGATCTGTCCGAGTTTCCTGTCTTTTGCGCCGAGCTAACGTACCTCACAGACACCTGGATACTGGCCGTATCATTGACAGAGACCAAACCGTGTTGGCACAGAACATTTCGACAGGGAAAGAGGGAAGGAGAGAAAGCTTTCGATTATCTACGGCGAAGGAGCGGATCGTCAACATTCATCAGGCCACAGGTACCCACGCCGCTCGTATTGGGAGCAGGAACTTCGGGGAGGCAAACTTCCGCTTGACTTCAAAAGGCTTTGGACCTAGGCTATCCACTCGATCGCCGGAGCTCTCTGGTAGAGAAGTGGCTGCCAGCAACGTTTGCATTGTGAGAAGGCGAATCGCGCCAGCCTGCCCTGCTCGCACTGTCAGCGAAAGAAGACATCAACCTGGGAAAGAGACTTCCTACCTGGCTCTGGCCTTCAGAGGTTGTTCCATTGTGTCGTCGTCGATTGATCCCGAGGCAGTCCCAGAAAAGAGAAGAGATCGTGGAGAAAGGGCTGCGGCAACAAAACGAGGAAAGTCAGTGCCTTGGCCTGGACCAAAGTAAGTCTTGCTGTGGTTCTTTCCCACTCTCCCAAATCAAAACCTATCTTTTCTGGGGTGCAGGAGTACCCAGCATTATTGAAGGAAGTAGCTGATAAGGCTGATGGTACCTGAAGACAAGGCATATCAGTCCGGGCCAGTACCTTACATCAAGAAGGCCCTGCAGTTTAGGCCTTGGGTCCTGGCACTTCAGTGTGGATTGTCTGCATCAACCACACTTCCTTCCACTGACTCTGGGTACTCCCGACAACATCATCTCTTTCCCAGCTACAACCAATAGCTCCTTACACCAAAGAAGCTCTTGTACATCTTTCCAACTGGCAACTTCCCACTGACAAAAAGACTGGTTTGAAAGAAAGGGAAGCAAGCATCCTTACTTGGGGAAGGCAGGTACCCATAAGCAGTTTTTGAACCCTTTATCTTCTCTCCTGGCCTCCTCTTCTCCCATCACCATCTCTTCTCCCAACCACAGCATCACCACTCTTCTTCTCCCAACCATTCTCACCCAGTCTCTTTGACCAATTGCTCCTGATAGCTTGTTCCATCTTTTTACTGATCACTCGCTTCTCCACAGAGTCTTTGGTAACAACATTTGCCATTGTTGTCGTCGGCCGAGCTCATTACCCTGGTTCCAACCCTAGGTTTCTTCCAGACAGCCAAAGTAAGTGTTGTCAACGTCCGCTTCCACCTCGTCCTGTTCCGGCATTGTCTACCTCTATCGTCTTGCATTGGAGCCATCTGGATGACTCGCAACGTCGTCTCGACTGCCTTCGTCCATCAACTTGTACCATATCAATACCCATCCCCTCAAGGACGTCATCTTGGATCCTCTCACGCAACCCATCTTTGGCGGCTCTGACAATTTGGCAGTTCTCTCCGAGGTTCTCTTCGAGACAACTCCTCTTCTCGCTTGTCGAAAGCAGCCACTGGCATCGCTCAAAAAGGTTGTTCCCATCCTCGCCCAAGCCCTCTTCCAGCGTGTCCCAGCCTAACTTTCGTCATCGATCACTTTGACAGGACGTCAATTCTCCCCACTTGACGCTAACAGGTTACCTTGGCAGTCACCGGACGTCGCATGTCTTATCAGACTTCCACCATGGACTCCAAGCACTCCGTTGCCTTCGCCGGCCCCGCCAGCCACATCACCGGCCCCCACACTGCTCAGTACCCTGAGAACCACATTCCCGGCATGGTCGCCAATGTCGAATCCTTGACTGGCGCCATCGGCCAGTTCCAGGGCATGTCCCTCGGAAGCGGCATGAGCCACAACGGCACCGGCCTGGGCCAGATGGGCGCCCATGCCTACATGTTGCCCCCCGACTACGTCCTTGCCGGTCATCTGCCCGCCGCCTTGGGCATGGACCAGCTCTCTCAGGGTCCTTACGGCCATGCTGCGGGCGGCTATCTGGCTGCTCCCGGCCAGTTCAACCCTTACGTCCCGTATGGCATGATGCCTTACACTCCCGGTCGTGCCATCAGCAGCGCCGCGGCTCTTCAGGACCGCACCAATCGGAACCATGGCGAGGTCCCTGGACTCGAGAACCGTCGTCACAGTGGTGGCTCGTACACGACCACTGAGTCTGCTCCCACGACTCCCTTCTACAGCGGGGCCTCCAAGAACGACAAAGGCCCAAGAGTCGCTGCCCATGACCGCTCGACCTACAACACTCCATCTCCCCAGCAGATTGTCGGTTCCAACATGTTCATCGAACCTGCTGCCAAGCACGGCACCATTAACATTCCTGTCGACCGCAACCTGGAGGAGATGCTCAAGAAGGAACCTCCCATTCCCAAGGCTGTTCCCGCTGTCTTCACTCCTGCTGCCCAGATGAAGACGCTGGACCAAAGCCTGGAGAACCGCATTCCTGGCAACCGCAACGTCTACATCCGCGGCCTGCACCCCACCACTGACGACGACCTCTTGTACCTCTTCGCCTCCCGCTTTGGCGATGTTGAGACGTCCAAGGCCATCATCGACACGTCCACCGGCGCCTGCAAGGGGTATGCCCCCTCTGCGCCGTTCATTGGCCGTCTTACCTGCTAACCACTGTCCAGCTTTGGCTTTGCCAAGTTCTTCAGCGTCCATGACTCGGAGATGTGCATCCGTGGATTCCACCTTCTAGGCTACGAAGTTGGTTTCGCTCGCGTGAGTTGTCCGGCACCTCTCACTCTCGGCTCAACTAACATGCCCTCCAGGAATCATTCAACTCTCGCCTCAAGGCAGAGGGCGACGAAGGCTCCACCAACCTGTACATCTCCAACCTGCCCAAGAGCCTCACAGAGAATGTCAGTCTCGTCTCCCTTGGCCTGGTGCTGGAGTCAACACTGACGACCGCAGGACCTCGGCGACATCTTCAGGGGCTACCACATTATGTCTTCCAAGATCCTTCGTGACAGCATGGGCAATAGCCGTGGTGTTGGCTTCGCTCGGTGAGTGGTCCTCTTGCTGAGGCCAGGTGGTTTGTGCTTACGCCTTGTTCAGCTTCGAGTCTAGAGACGTCTGCGACGCTGTCATCAAGCAGTTCAACGGCATCCCCGTCGGTGACGAGGGCATGGTCATGAACATCCGCTACGCTGATACTCCCGGTCAGAAGGAGCTCAAGCGTGTCACGGCCGAGCGCCGCCAATTCCGCACCAATGAATACAACATCGGCGCCTATGGCACTCCTTTGGTTGGTATCCAGCCCAACATGTACAATCAGCCGGCCTGGAAGCGTGCTCTGCACGCCACCGCCAATACGTAGGTGTTCATCCGAGTTGCCGAGTCGGCGCGAACCTTTCACTGACAACACGTAGCGGCTACGCACCTCGCTCCATGAGCGGCGGACTCGATCGGATGGGCAAAGTGGTCAAGTCTGACGGCTACCAGGCGGGAAGCACTGTTCAGGGAAAACCCCAGTACTGTGACCACCCTCGTCAGTGGGCCGTTCTTCTTGACTGACTTGCTTCTCCAGATCGACCGCAGAGGCCCAGACCTCCGCCGAAGTCAACACCGCCGACGACAGCGATGAGGGCGTGACGATCCAGGAGGTGACCACACCTGTCATCGTCAGCACACAGTCTTCGCCCACCGTGAAGAAGACCGTGAAGAAGGAACAAAAGTAGAGGAACGTTCTTGAGGGCATTTGCATTTTCGGGGTACAACATTCTTCGTTTTGCCGCACACAATTCGGGTTATTGTGGCGCAACACATCGCAGTATCCGTTTTCATCAGGGAACATGTTATGCTCTGTGGTAGCCGATACTCTTCGTGCATCCAGCCCGGATGGGCCAGCTCTAATTCTTGTACCTTAGTTTTTTTTTGGAGGCAGATCAATTGGGACGGTGTTTTGTCCTTTGCCGTTGCCGTTTAAGCATGTCTTTGCGTCTTTTGGTGACAAAGTGTGACGGGTCCTTGTATGGTGAACACGATGGCGGGCACTGACGGAAGAACAGGCTGGAAACCCGAACGAGATGAACACCATAAAGTTGACATTTCTTTGCTATGCTGAGTGATCATGATGCCTCGTCCGTCACCGCCAACTTTGAAAACTTTTGGGTATCTAGCTCTTCCTCTTGTTTGCTGGTCTTTGCATCGACTTCAGCAGTGCCACTTGCTGACGCATCGTCACCCTCTTCGCGAGCCTCATCTTGTTCCTCTTCTTCTTCATCCTCGGAGTCGTAGTCATCACTCCCCTCGTCATTCTCTCCATCGTCGTTTTTGGATAATGTCTGTGCCTCAATAGCCTTCTCCAAGTCCTTGGCCATCTTCTTGGAGAAGCCAGACGCCTCGACCGTGGCATCCAGTCTCGTGGCGCCGTCCTTCCCGACCGTCTTTTTGGCATCCTTGAAGAAGGGTCCTGAGGTTGTGCTGACAAAGTGGAATCTCTTCTCGAAGAAGCGCTTGATGCAGTTAACGTCGCGGTCGAAGTACATCTCGGCATTCATGTGTTCCATGGATACCATTTGCGGGAAATCAATGACGACTGGGATCAACTTGATCGTATCTTCTTCGCCCTCGTTTGTCGTCGTGGTCGTCACCTCCTCCTTGATGAGAATATTGAACTCGTTGAAATCACCATGGATCAAGCCGTGCTTGGCAAGGCGAAGAATCAGTTCGATCAGCTCAGCGTAGAGAGTGGCGGGGTCCGGGATGGCAGATATTTGACGTAGTGGGAACGAGTCGATGAATGACATGACGATTGTGTGTCGGTTTTGCGCAATAGGTTCCGGAACAGGGAAGCCTTCGTTCCTCAGCGCCTTCATGAAGGCGAACTCTTTCATAGCGGCAAGTCGGGAGAGATACATCCAGGAGCCCGACTGCTTGTTCTTCAAGTAGTCTCGGTTGGACTTGACAGTTCGGAAGGAAATGCGACCCAACCTGTGGATCTTCAGAATGAGCTGTTTGCCCCTGTCATCGGCCACCATGACGATGTCACTCTCCTTTCCAACGCCCACTCGGCTTCCGACGCTGTACACCTCCTTGCGGGTTGAGTATGTGTGCATGGCCAGGTAGTCGAGGCCGCCGTATGACAGACGGTAGCCGTCGTACTTGGCTTCTTTGACCTTGGCGATGAGGCCGACCTTGGCTAGGTTGGAAATGCATCGATGTACGCCGTTGACACCTCCTCGGAGTCGCGACAACTTCTCAATCAGGGGCGTCGGGACGAGTTCGTGGTTTTTGCTGCCTTGCTCGACCTGGACACATGTAAGTGGGCTGCGAGGGGCATGGAGGGGTAAGGGGTCGAACAGCGGCGAGGACACGCCAGTCCTCGGCGGCCAAGTGGCGCAAAGCTTTTGTATCCAAATGCATCTCGGTGATCGTGCGACTGATACTATCGGCTTTCAAAGTTCGTGCCTTGTTGTGATGTGTGCTGTGCTGCCAAATCGAAATTCAGCTTCAACAAAGTTGACCTTCGAAAAAGAATGGATTTCAGTAATGTGGGACACCAGATAAGACGATAAGACATGTACGGATAACCTAGATACCTAAGTACCTAGGTAGGTTTAATCCTCAAGGTAGGTACCTACCTAATAATTAGTGGCGGGGGGCAGCAAGGTGCTCTCGGATTTTCCTTTCTCCATTCTCCCAGCTACCGGGTCTGTGCGCCAGGTCGTTTGCAGGCGGCAAGAGGCTCGCGTAACCAGGTAGCTTCGACTCGGTGCTTAGCTTTACAAAGCTCGATCGACCACCTTCCATCCCTAACGATCCCAATTACCACGACGCCATCCTCTCTCTGCCGCACTCATCGCACAAGGCTCACATCGCACAGAGCTCAGTCTCCTGACGACAGCCATCTGCTTGCGCTCACTTTCGAGAGAAGCCTAAACGACGCATCCCGCCCGCACCCCAGAGTCCACAACTATACGTCAACATGGCGCAGGACAGCGAGAAGCCCACTGCCGCCGACAAGGGCAAGGGCAAGGCCGTTGAGGAGACCAAGAAGGACAAGTCCCAGGTGAACGGAAAGAAGGAGGATGAGAAGGTTGTTGACTGTATGCACACCCCGTCCGCAGCGTCATAGTTGGTAACTGAGGGGCTAACCCGTTTTCAGCCGCCGAGGAGCTTAGTGAGGAGGACCAACAGCTCAAGAACGAGCTGGACATGCTCGTTGAGCGCCTGACGGTTCGTCGTGATGCTGTTGAACATGCTGCTCCCTTCACGTACTAATGGTTTCAACAGGAATCCGATGCCTCTCTCTACAAGCCGGCCCTTGAGGCCATGAAGAACTTCATCAAGACGTCGACCTCGTCGATGACAGCCGTGCCAAAGCCCCTCAAATTTCTCAGACCACACTACGAGACGATGACAAAATTGTACGAGGACTGGCCGGAGGGCGACAACAAGACTTCCCTCGCCGATGTCCTGTCAGTGATTGGCATGACTTACTCCGATGAAGACCGACAAGACACTCTCAAATATCGCCTGCTTGCACCGTCGTCCGACATTGGATCCTGGGGCCACGAGTACACCCGACATCTTGCGTTGGAGATTGGCGAGGTCTATGGAAAGAGGATAAACGCCGAGGAGCCCACGAAGGACCTGGTGGACCTTGCTCTGATTTTGATCCCGTTGTTCCTGCAAAGCAATGCCGAAGCCGACGCTGTGGACATGATGAGCGAGCTCGAGATCATCGACCAAATCCCCAACTACCTCGATGAAGATACCTACAGACGTGTTTGTCTGTACATGGTCAGCATGGTCAATCTTCTGACCTACCCTGACAACGAACTGTTCCTCAAGACGGCGCACGACATCTACCTGAAGTACAAGGAGTACACTCAGGCTATGACGCTCGCTATTCGTCTGAACGACATTGACCTCATCAAGTCTGACTTCGAGAAGGCAGAAGACCCCGCTCTCAAGAAGCAACTTGCATTCTTGGTGGCGCGGCAACGAATTGTGGTGGACTTGCCTGTTGACGACGCAATCGAGAATCAGCTGGTGTCTGAGTGCTTGTCTAACCTTAAGCTGGCAGACCATTTCAAGTCCCTGGCCAAGGAGCTCAACATTCTGGATCCCAAGACGACCGAAGATATCTACAAGAGCCACCTGGAGAGCAGCCGCGTCGCGGGCATGACTAACTTGGACTCCGCTCGTCACAATCTGGCCGCTGCTTTCGTGAACGCGTTCGTCAACGCCGGCTTCGGCAATGACAAGATGATGCTGGTCGAGCTGGACAAGGAAAGCTGGGTGTGGAAGACCAAGGGCGATGGAATGATGTCGACCGTGGCATCCTTGGGTACTCTGCTGCTGTGGGATGTTGAGGCTGGTTTGGATAAGGTTGACAAGTACACCTACGCAGCGGAGCCGGAGATTCTTGCCGGATCCATGCTCGCCATCGGCATGATGAACTCCGGCGCCCGTGTCGACTCTGAACCCGCACTGGCATTATTGGGCGACGAGGACAAGCTGCACAACAAGAACCCCCTGGTGCGGACTGCCAGTATTATGGGCTTGGGTCTCTCCTACGCTGGATCCAACAACGAGTCTCTTCTTGACCTGCTGTTGCCAATCATTACCGACTCTGCTCAAGATATGCAGATCTCTGCCATGGCTGCGCTCTCATGCGGTCTCATCTTTGTCGGCTCGTCCAACTCTGATATCAGCGAGGCCATTGTCACGACCCTTCTCGACGACGAGCGCAAAAACCAGCTCACCGACAAGTGGACTCGCTTCCTTGCTTTGGGTCTTGGCTTGCTGTACTTTGGCCGTCAAGAGGAGGTTGACGTCATCCTGGAGACGCTCAAGGCTGTTGACCACCCGATGGCCAAGCCCACAGCGGTGCTGGCCGAGATTTGCGCGTGGGCAGGCACTGGAGCTGTGCTGAAGATCCAGGAGCTTCTGCACATTTGCAATGAGCATATCGAGGATTCGGACGAGAAGAAGGGAGATGAGCTCCTCCAGTCGTACGCGGTGCTTGGTATTGCGCTTGTTGCTATGGGCGAGGATGTCGGACAGGAGATGGTTCTGCGCCAGTTCGGTCACCTCATGCACTACGGTGA
This sequence comes from Colletotrichum lindemuthianum, assembly GCA_001693025.2. Lineage (NCBI taxonomy): Eukaryota > Fungi > Ascomycota > Sordariomycetes > Glomerellales > Glomerellaceae > Colletotrichum > Colletotrichum lindemuthianum. Next base: position 137,357 of record MASP02000564.1, read on the forward strand.
GCCCAACATCAGGAGAGCTGTTCCGCTCGCGATGGGTCTCATCAGCCCCAGCAACCCTCAGATGAAGGTCTACGATACCCTTTCCAGATATTCCCACGACAACGATAACGACGTGGCCATCAACGCCATCTTCGCCATGGGTCTTCTGGGAGCGGGTACCAACAACGCCAGACTGGCTCAGCTGCTCCGCCAACTTGCCAGCTTCTACCACCGCGATCAAGAATCACTCTTCATGGTGCGCATAGCCCAGGGCCTCTTGCACATGGGTAAGGGCACCATGTCTGTCAACCCATTCCACACCGACCGCAACGTCCTCTCGCGAGTATCTGCGGCAGGTTTGCTGGCGGTGCTAGTTGCCATGATCGACGCCAAGCAGTTCATCACATCCAACTCTCACTACCTGCTTTACTTCCTGGTGACGGCGATGCACCCCCGTTTCCTGGTGACGCTGGACGAGGATCTCAAGCCGCTGAAGGTCAACGTCCGCGTCGGTCAGGCCGTGGATGTCGTCGGCCAAGCAGGTCGACCCAAGACCATCACCGGATGGCAAACACAGAGCACACCGGTTGTGCTGGCGTACGGCGAGCGAGCTGAGCTGGAGGATGAGCAGTACATCAGCTTGAACAGCACACTAGAGGGACTCGTTATTCTGAAGAAGGTGAGTTGTTATGTGTTGAACAACGTTTGGAGTGAAGACGCTAACAGATGACAGAACCCCGACTGGGAGGAGGACAAATAGAGGGCCACAGGTGTGTGAGGCAGGAGTCAAGGGATTGCAGGTTCAGGCTTGGAGCTCGGACACGATACACTGTACAGTAATTTCTACATCTGGACGTGGCATTCGGTATGGCATCAAACGAACAGATGGGAATGCACGAATAGACGAATTTTTCTCGCATTGGCAAAGGCCCTCGAGGGGCTGCACGTGTAGTCACAGATCGAAGCTTACATCACAGCGAGGCCAATAATGGCGAAGCTTCACACCAGACCAAGGGGAGTGACTCGACGAAGTAGGACGTGACATATCTGAGAAACGGCGACAACAGACGAAAAGGCTTGTCTGCGGTAGCTGACGGGGATACATGTCGCCACCGAGATTGTAATGGGGACGGGTTTGGGATTGTCGTTGTGAAAGTGTGGGTGTGAAGTCTTCCTTGTACGTAACACACGTCACAATGGTTGGTGGTGGGATGTTGCCTGTAGGCGATACGGGAGGCACGAGATACGTAGTAGACGTAGGGAACCCTGGCTGAGGGGTTGATCGGTGAGGATGCGCTAGCCGGGGGGATGGCGCCGCGTCCAGGGAGCGCCGAGGGCGGCCGCGACCAGCCGATTTGCGGGTTGCGACAGCAGAGGATGGAGTTGTAAATCGCTAGCGTTGGATGATGTGAGAGTGCAATCTTCAGTAGCTTCGGATGTCCAACCGGGTTCGTATCCTGTTCTTCTGGAAAGAACGGAAAGACACGGGACACACGATGTTGCAAGAAAACGTTGTGGTTTTCCTTGAGGGCGGAGAGAAAGCCTTCGGGCCGTTAATGGCGACGTCACCCGAGTTACCGGGGGAATGGCGGAGTCTATGTGGTTCCATTCATGTTCTCCCCTTGTGTATGTCTTATCTCTGGCGAGTGTCTAGGAGTGGTTTTGCGGCCAAGGTGGGCAGGCTTTTGATATCCGAGACCAGAAGCCAAAGTCGAAAGAATTGATGATGCTTGGACGACGTGGTGTGAACCTGGGGAGCTTCGAGATTTGCCTTCTACTCTGATTCATTAGCCAATGGGTCAACTTTGGGGATCCGCGGAGGTGAGCATTAGCCACTGACTTGGGTTGGTAGGTAGGCAAAAAGTATCCGTACTGGACGCAGTGTAAGGCGAGATATCTCATCTGGCAATCCAAGTGACTGACTGCCATTGTATAATGTGCACCATCTCGAGGTGGTGTAACTACAACAGGTGTGGTGTGGTCGGTGGTGGATAGCGCAACTGACGCTGATGCACGGCGTGCGGTGGTCTAGCCTCTTTTACCATCCTGCAGGCGATGACTACCACCGGGTTGGGTCTGCTGCTGCGCTTGCTGGAGGACAGGTAAACATCTCGTAAGGTGCCCAGGCATTTGCGGTGCATGGTCTTGTTCCCCAGCTTTTGCATTGATTGCCTCGGAAAGAAGAGGGACCACAACGGAGGCGCGTCTTGAGATCTTTCCCTATCTGTCTCAATATGGTAGGAATCTATCTACCTTAACCTAGGTACCAACTACCTACCTGGATATTTAACAACAGCCCTCCAGTCCCCTACCTACCTTACCTTGTTTCTCTCTGGGGTTCCTCCCAACTTGATTTTGCTTTTCTTGAACTCGGGTTCGCTACCGGTAATCGGGTGAAAAAAAAAACGATATCAGACGACGAGGATTGAGCCAAAGCTACGACGTCCAGAGGTCAGCACAACACTTGGGTGAGCACACCGGTCTCGGCACATCGTCACCTTGGTTGCGCCACCATCTCACGTTGCGAACGAGAGACCAAGGAAGAATTTGAGCAAAGTCAAGAGCTGGAACCTGAGTACACCGACGACGACACCATGGGCGACGACCGCTTCATGCCCATCCAGGCTTCCTCGAGCCGCGATCTCGTGTCGCAGCTCAGCTCCTCGTTTCGTGTCGGCACACCAACGGCCCAGGAAGTGTTGGCCAGAGACCTGGCAGAATGCTCCGAGGAGGATTACGCCGGTCAGAACGAGGATGCTGTAGGTTCAGCTTCGGAATCCGAAGATGAGGAAGGACCTCTGTTTTACAGAAGGCCCAGCGGCGTGGCTTTTGGAACTTCGCGACCTGTCATGAACCCTCAGACTGTCGATTTGGAGGAACCGCCGTTCCTAACAAGGGTCGAAAAGAAGCAATCCCGCGATGCGGAGCGGAGTCTGCTGCGTGACAACCACGTGCTGCCACCCAAGCACCCTCGATCGCAAGACGAGCCGTTTTACCGCCGTGCCTACCGTCGTCTTTTCAGCACCAAGATCCCTCTTGAGCCTCACGACGAGGAGACGCCTCATGTCGTCGTTCGGCGACCAACCGAGTCGACACCGCTACTGTCCGGCAGTCCCGCAACGGCAGATGATCATGAGCACCTTAATGAACAGTGGGAAGCCGCTGTGGCAACGGGTCAGCTTCGTACAACTTGGCAGCGCGAGACTAAGACCATCGTGCAGTACGCAGCACCGCTCATCGTCACCTTCATGCTGCAGTACTCGGTCAACGTCGTGGCCATATTCGCTGTAGGCCGCATCGGCACCATCGAGCTCGGCGCCGTCAGCCTGGCGACCATGACATCTACCATCACCTGCTACGCGCCCTTCCAAGGCCTGGCCACGAGTCTAGACACCCTCTGTTCCCAGGCGTATGGCTCCGGGCACCGCCACCTCGTGGGCTTGCAGCTGCAGCGAATGACGTACTTTCTCCTCATGTGCTTCGTTCCGCTGGCCGTGCTGTGGTTCTTTGCCGACTCGGTGCTGGGCCTCATCATCCCGGAGCCCGAGTCCGCGCGCTTGGCGGGCATGTACCTGCGCGTGCTGATCCTTGGCGGTCCCGGCTTCGTCTGCTTCGAGGGCGGGAAGCGGTTCGTGCAAGCGCAAGGCATGTTTCAGGCGACGACTTGGGTTCTGTTGATTGCGGCGCCCATCAACATTTTTGTCAACTGGCTCTTTGTATGGCGGCTGGGCTGGGGATTCATCGGAGCACCTATCGCTGTCGTGTGCACCCAGAACCTGCTGCCGTTGTTGCTCTTCTCTTATGTCCGTCTTGTCGACGGACGCCAGTGCTGGGGTGGTTTCAGCCGCCGCGCGTTGTCCAACTGGGGACCTATGCTGCGGCTGGCGCTGCCGGGCATGATCATGATCGAGGAGCCTTCGAGGTTCTGACGCTGTTTTCGAGCCGCTTTGGTGCGGAATACCTGGCGGCGCAGAGCATCGTGTTGACGCTCACCGCCATCACCTACCAAATTCCATTCCCGGTCAGCATCGCAGCTTCGACGAGAATAGCCAACCTCATAGGTGCAGGGCTAGTAGACGCGGCAAAGACTACCGGCAAAGTGGTAAGTTTCGACCCTACCGTCTGACTGTATGCATGGCGGACTAGGAGCTAAAACGTTTTTGACAGGCATTCGGTGCAGCCCTCACAGTGGGCGTGTTCAACGTCATCCTGTTCGGGGGGCTCCGTTTCCACCTGCCGAGGCTCTTCTCTAACGACGAGGAGGTCATTGCCATTGTCGCGAATGTTCTGCCGCTTTGCGCAGTCATGCAGGTCTTTGATGGCCTCGCCGCGGGTGCCCACGGGCTATTGAGGGGCATCGGGCGACCGTCGATTGGCGGCTACGCCAACCTGGCCATTTACTACGGAGTCGCGCTTCCGCTGTCATTCTCGACTGCGTTCGTGCTGGATTGGAAGCTCAAGGGCCTGTGGTTCGGTGTGACGGTTGGCCTTGCTTTGTAAGTCTGCTGGGTGGGAGAGATGTCACTGGGATGATGCCAATTCTAACTTCGCCTGCAGGGTATCGGCCATCGAGTATACATTTGTTGCGCTTACGGACTGGCATAAGGCGGCCAAGGAGGCAGAGACGAGAAACCTGGCCGAGTGAAACAAGACTATGTAAGCCTAGGGTTTTGAAGTATAGCCTTTCGACAGCGCAGTCTTGGGCGAGTGTTTGCAAGAGACTGTGCATTTGCGGACTTCCATCAAAATATCTGGACTGGGATGAAGTGGATCGCGTGTTTACGTGTGCGGCTTCCATATTGTCCAGATCATCTTTGTCATTGATATCGAGCAAGCAAGCATATTGCATGGGACCTGGTCTACTTTGGAACGGGAGAAGACGGAAAACAGCGTGGCTTGGTCGTTGCATGTGCCTTGCTGATTGGTGATTTGTGTAGAGTTTGTTTCTTGAGATACGTTGTTTGAAGTGTCCGCTCAGATGGTAACGGACGTCCGTGGTTGAGGTTCGGGCACCTGATTAGCTTGACCGGTGCGAAGTTGCTGGAGTCTCGGGAAGTTGTGGCCAATGGGAGAAAAGATATTTGACTGCCTCGGTATTTCCATATGCTGGTATTTCTTTGTAATTGAAAAACTGCAGTACATTCATTCGCGTTGTGCGTGTTGTGCCTCGGACCAGCAGCGTTAGAAAACCATTGCCTATGCCTACCCAGGGTGGCTGGTGTATGTTTCCCTTGTTCGACTTGGAACTGTCCGTGATAACCATCCGTCAAACAAGCTAAAAAGCCACCTGTGGTGGCCAAGATGGTGGTAACTATCCGCAACATTAGTGTCCGGCCTCGGCTTGCTTGGCACCTTGTTCGGATGCTGGTACGCCGTACCCGACGTTGTGCTGATACTGACGACAACGGTCACCACACCACCACCACCACCACCACCACCACTTCCGCCCCTCCTTCCCTTCCTGGCATCTACTCTTCAGGGGCCATCCTCTGGCCAGTGCCAGGCCAACGAATGATGGAGACAGGGGTTGAGGTTGGGAAATTGAGCAAACAATATCTCGTCAGGGGTCCAAACCCGTCCAAATGTAGTTTACTGGACAGCAGCGCACGACGCACAACTAAGCGTGGGGCACCTTTTTTTTTTGGCTGGATCGCTGGAGGCCAAAGATACAGCGGTAGACCCCTCCTCTTTTTTTTCGCCGCTTTGTCGGGGAACGGTTCGTGGGTCACTCTGCACAACTAACTACCTACCTACTTGTAGCTTGTCGTCCGACTATTCGCAACGCCAACTTTCTCTCTCTTCCCGCGAAGCTTTGCGCCTTTCTGCATTTCGGACGAGGATAACAAGGCCCCGAGCGGCTTTGCACCCGAGCATACTTAAGCATCGCCTACTCCTCCCTCCGCAGCCGGTCCATTGATTGTCTCGCCACCACGCAGCTTGCGCACGAGAGCACCGAGACAGTCCGCAACGCAATCATGTCGAATACCACAACCACTAGCTCTACCGAGGCCATCACGGCCGAGTCGATCCTCCGCCTTTTCCCCGACATTGACACAAGCACCGAAGCTCTCTCTGGTCACGATGCCGAGCAGATTCGCCTCATGGACGAGGTCTGCATCGTCTTGGACGAGAACGACTTGCCCATTGGCAATGCCAGCAAGAAGGCCTGTCAGTCACCCCAGCTTTGTGCTTCTGTCGCTGAAACATGGCGCTTTCGACCTCCAAGAGATTTCAAAGATATCAAAACGCAGTTGCTGACCATCGGACCGCAGGCCATCTCATGACCAACATCGACAAGGGCCTCCTCCACCGCGCCTTCTCCGTTTTTCTCTTCGACTCCAGCGACCGCCTCCTGCTCCAGCAACGCGCTTCGGAGAAGATCACCTTCCCCGACATGTGGACCAACACTTGCTGCTCCCACCCCTTGGGCATCCCCGGTGAGACGGGCTCCAACCTCGAGGATTCTATTGCTGGCGTGAAGCGCGCCGCTCAGCGCAAGCTGGAGCACGAGCTGGGCATCAAGCCCTCGCAGGTGCCATTTGAGGACTTCCACTTCCTGACGAGAATCCATTACAAGGCTCCCAGTGATGGAAAGTGGGGAGAGCACGAGAGTGAGTGGAACCCCGATAGTGTTTGACAGTTTGTCCAGGTCACCTTTGCGGTGTACTGACAGGAGACGAATAGTCGACTACATCCTCTTCATCAAGGCCAACGTCGACCTCGACATCAACAAAAACGAGGTCCAGGCCACCCAGTACGTCAGCGCCGACGAGCTCAAGAAGCTGTTCGAGGACCCGTCGCTCAAGTTCACCCCCTGGTTTAAGCTCATCTGCCAGAGCATGCTTTTCGAGTGGTGGCAGAGCCTCAACTCGGGCCTGGAGAAATACACCAACGAGCAGGAAATCCGTCGCATGTAACCCGGCTCAACCCGGCCTTGCCTTTGGTTGCAATGTTTGAAATCTTGGTGATAATGGCGCTGTTGGGAGCTGGACATGTGGGAGGATTGGTGCTTTTTGAGCATTAGACGTGAATGGCTTTGCTTCTTGCTCTGTGGCGACAAGGAAAAGCTTCCGTTTTGTTGTTCTGATTTCGATAACTTGATATCCCCCTTTTTTACATTACACGAATACGACTCGGGACGCGACCATGGCCGCGTTGAACGCACAAGAAACGCGATTCGCCACACAGCCTGTGGGGGTTCAAGATGCGATGATTGGGGGGGGGGGGGGTTTGCATTTTTGNNAGGGGGGAGTTGGGGGGGGGGGGGGTTTGACATCTTGCTACCCCCCTATCTTGCGTGTTTGGTTTGCCGCCTTTCCGTGGGTGTCGTAACACTGCGAAACTGTATAATTTGCGCCTCAGAAATGAGGTGCATCGACTTGCCTATTGGGGCAGACAACTGCCGCACGAGACGTCCAGTTTGTTGTGGTCAGTTTGTCTCTCAATGTCTGTGTGTAGCAACTACCTAGGTAGGCCAGCTTTTGCTGATAAGGACGTGATATAAGCCCCTGGTGTCACTTTCCTTCCCTAGGTATGGTGGTGCGTATCCGATTGGCGTCTCCTTCCTCAGCGATGACTGACAGAGGTTGAGGGTTGGCCCCGAAACTCCCTCCGCCAACTACCTACATACCTGACTCCTGCGATTCTTTCGTCTGGACCGGCCAAGCGCTATACATCTACCACTCACATTCTGGGCCGACATGACTTGATCAGCACAGCAGTTCATCTTCGAACTACGTACTTCCGGTCACACCTTTTGAATGACCACACAATTTGCTGCTCTCTGAGGGTGAGGCGAGCATGTTGTATGCTGTGCAGTAGCCCACGGGAGCACCAAGGCTGATCGTATCACCAACAAAGCAGGTTGGACGCCCCTCCGGGGTCCTTCGACTGACCGGAGGATACTAAACACGTACCGGGTGCATATGAAGACGAAATATCATCGCCAACTAGTCCGGTATCAGGGTCGACAGGCTACTCTTCAATCACGACGCTGCAAGGAGCCTGTAATAAAGCAGACCTCACCCTCCCCACAAAGCCAGAGTTGAGGAAACAGCCAACAGCATCACCTTATCGTCAGCAGGAATTCCTTGGTCCACCAACCAGATAACCACACCAGTTTCAATCTTGACCAAGACAAATCGACCCGTCATCAGCAAACCCGCAAGGCACTGATACAGCGTCGTTCCACTGCTACAATATCAGCGGAACTTGTCTTCGGGCTTGGTATATGCACCCCACGACACGGAGCTGTGCTGCATATGGCGGCGAGGTTTATCACACTACATACATGCCTTACATACATTATACCACGTTGGGACAACATGTCTCAACTTGCCGTACCTGTCGACGGCCAGGCGAGCCCGCAGAGCCTCCCATACGCCAACGGTCCTCACCTGAAAACGCCCGCATGACCCGTCGAGTGGAACCTTTGTTGGGACAACGTAGAAGCTGTCAAGGGGCCATGAACGGAGTATACCAGGCGGTGCGGTACGGTACGGTATGCCCGGGCACCGATGTCTTGGAGAGCCGTTCTCGCAGCTTCCCGGCGGAGCTGATAGGCGTGTTGTAAGGCCACGCTTCGGCCGCATGGCGTATCATAGAGGACTATGCCGTTGTTGGCATGTGCAGCCGCTGCGATTGGACAGCTCGATGTTTGCAAGGTTGACGATCCAAGATATGGGTGGCAAAGACGGAGGCCCGACTGACAAACCTGACCCAGCGACAGGGTCTGTCCGGCCTATTCCTTCCCCGCACGCCGGCCGCCACTACAGTAGTGCGTCGAGGGTGGTAGTCGATCGCTCCTGCGCCGAAGACGCGGGAGCTATCCCGCTTCTCAACCACCTGGTGACTGCATACGGTAGTTGGGCAGCTCACCTGGAGTTGCTTTGCATTAGGGGCCAACGTTGATGGATAGAGCTGCATACCCGTTTCCGCTGGTTTGATCCATCACCACCAGTGTTGGTCCGGCACACGAACACATGCCCTATTCCGCTGCCCATGAAGGTCATTTTGCGTCACTGCAGCCTGGGTCTTCCTAGCGTGTGGCACATCCGCCAGCTTGAACGGTGTTGTTCTCGTGCCCCGTGACGGCACGTAAATAGTGTCGTCCCGAATCCGATACTTGGTTCTGCCTAGTGCTGAGGCAAGCCAAGGCCATTGCCAAAGACAAACTCGCCCGCATACCGTCGGTGCAAGCGGCCTGCGCTGCCTACTCGGCTCAAAGCATCGTAGATGGTTGATCGTCCGTTCTCAGTCGTTTACGCCCAACCAGCCTTGCTGCTCACGACATTGACAAGAGGCGAAGGGACTTCCTCTAGATGCATAGCAACAGTGGTCCTGCTGTACGACAACCTCCCTAACACCCAGCTCCACGCAGGCCCGGAATCAGGGTCTCTGTTCACCCCGGTCCCCCTCATCTGCAGCTCCATCCCGCGCAACGCATCTTACCTACACGCCCGCTCAATTCCCCATCGGCCCAGGCTGCTGTCTTACCCTCCCTTCCGTCTCAACCCTCTCCTTGTAACCGTACGTACGTCTAGTCTACTGACACCCCCGACTACATAACCCTCTTTCCTCTCCGCTGCTCGCTTGACCCTAGTTTTGCTCCTTTCTGTTCCTCTTCTTATCGTCACGTACTTTGGATAGGCTCTCTTACACAGTTAATCTGGGTTTCTACCTAGACAAGGATAAGGGCGTACTCCTATCTGTAACGAGAGCTCTTGTCTCGAAGCTTCAAGTTTTCGGGGGCAGATCTCTGGACAATAACACAGCAGCGAGCTGTGCTTTGTTGCTAGACTGCTACTCACTGGTCTCAACTCGAACCAATTCAACTCATACTTGTGTCCTCCAGAATCCCTTTCCACACATCTTCATCTAAAGCCCTTGTCAAAGCCAAGAAAACCACCATCAGTCCAACATCGTTTCGTTATCGCGCATCGTGAAGGCGTCGTTGTTCCGCGTCACGCTAACGACCCTCGAACTTGGACCACCAAACATCCAAAGGATCTGACCCGTCAAATCATTATTGATGTCGGTTGACCTCCGTACCAGCCTCAATTGCCTTCGCCATCCATCCAGGTTTATGCCCGTCTCGAGAACGCAGCTCTCGAGAGTACATACGGGCGACAGCATACAGAATTTAAGTAGGTCGTCTCACAAAGAAATACCGGGTTTGGTGCTTTTTCCGTCTCGTCAGCATCGACTGACTGGTTGATAGATTCGTGAACTAAGACGGACTCTCTGTAAAGGAAGCCCGTCATGGAGCACGTAAGCAAAAGCGTCACCCTCGTCGAGCTCAAACGCTCCCTCGTGCCTCCGAAGTGGGAGGATACCGTGCGCGTCATTGGCATCTCGGAGTGCAAGGAGGCCGGCCTCTCGCTGGCCCATGCCTTTGCTGCTGATGATCTTAGCCAGTACCTCCTCGACGCTGATGACATGGCGAGCTACTCGGCCGAGTACAAGTGGAAGCTGCACGTCGACATCATGACTTATATCGCGGCCGCCCACTGCTACAACGGCGTAGTGACCACCATCGGGCCGGACCATGACGCCGTTGCTCTCTGGTGAGTAGCCATCCGTACGATGACCGTAACAGCCTTCTTGTCAATATCAAACCGAATTTGTTCTCTTACAGAGGCTCTGAGCTAACATTTGACGGATACATACAGGATGCCGCCTGGGAAGGATGCTGATGGTTGGCTCACCAACCTCCGCAGTGGCTTGTGGCGTCTCAACTACCAGCTCACTGCCGAAGGCAGACGCCGTTACTACGACGAACTGCTTCCTCTCCTGCACGACACCAAGCTTGAGGTCATGGGAGTGCGGGATAGTGACTGCTACTACCTGGTCTATCTAGGGACCAAGCCCAATGCCCGCGGAAAGGGGTACGCTCGGAAGCTGCTCAATCACATGATTGAAAGGGTAAGTGCGGCTTTACTTTTTATGGACATTCTTGCAACGCACGGCGTTATTGGGAGATGCGAGAAACCGCAACAGTACAAACCTCGACTTACACCCTCCTCAGGCTGACGCGGAAAACCGCGCTGTGTATCTCGAGTCCAGCTCCCTGTCCAACAATGTCTACTACAGCAAATTCGGCTTCGACTTCAAGCGCGAGATCCGGCTGACCCGCGGCGGCTCCCTCGTCAGCCTTTTCATTATGGTTCGGGAGCCGAGTCCGCGCAAGGCGGGCGTGTACTCGGCCGTGGTGGCAAGCAACATCAAGATGCAGGTCAACGCCGCCATGAAGGAAGTGGCGTTGGCCTGAGGACATGGTGCGTGTGTGCGTGTGTGCATGTCTGCGTCTGTGTGTTTTGTCTCAAGCACTGGCATTGTCGGCCACCCTATCCCCCAGTGATGCTGTTGACATTCTGAAAGCGTGGGAGACGCCCAGTTATCGCGTGGAATGTTTTGTGCCTTTTCGGGCTTGGCGCTTGCGTCTTCTGCTGACCTGCTCAAGTACTCAAATCTCCTCCAGTGTGCGCGTGCGATTCAACATCGCCGTAGGTTTCGTTCGACTCACCGTCTTTACCGCAGGGAAGTGGTTGATGTTTTACAAATGTTTTTGTTTCTTTTTTGCCTTTTGGCCCCTACTGCTACTGGGTTTTACGCGTTGCACTCTGCTTGTATCTATCAACTAGCGGTAGCTATTCATTAGAACACCGGCCAATTCACTCATTTCAATCACACGACTGAAAGACGAGGGTTGGCTGCGTCTGCCAGCCCCATTTGCATTTCTTCATGATGGGATATCAGTCCTCCACTGTCCATGTCCTCCACGCTAGGTTCTTCACTGCGGCCAGTTACCAATGGTGATCAGATGCTGCTTATCAAAATATCCACAGCGCCGCCACTTCAGTAGTCGAGAATAGCCCACGTCTCATCGTCAATCGTTGTGTAAATCAAACCCTGGCCCAAGAGCTCGTCCGACGCACCAACCACGTCGCGCGTGCTTAGGCCCGCGCCGCTGGCAATCTGGTTGAGATGCACACCCTCGTTCCCGCCGGGTGCGTTGTTGATGAAGTTGAACATCTTTTGCGCCGCGGCGGAGCAACCTCGCAACTTGCCGGCGTGGGCCCCCGCTCCTGCGCCACCCTGCGGCGCGCCACCACCGTACCCGTCACCGCCGTCGACGAACATGCTGTCCCCGCCAGCACCGCTCTGGCCGCCCCCGGCGCCGCCAGCGTTCAGCGGCCCGCGTGTAAATGTCAGGGAGACGTAGGTGGCCTCGAGGAGGTGGTACTGGACTTCGTTGTAGTCGGTGACGGGGCGGATGAAGTGGGCGCCGACGTGGCGCTTGTTGTTGAAGGACTTGAGGCGACCCCAGACGCGGACGAAACCTTCGAGCTCGAGGTTGGAGTCGGCGTCGTCTTTTTTATCCGTGTCGACCCACTTCTTGACCTCGATGACGCCGGTGCCGTCGTCGAGCTTTAGTGTGATGTTTGTTGGTTGGGGGGAGATTTGGCGGATCTGGGCGACGAAGGATACCTAGAGGTAGGGCGGTTAGCGTCGGTGGTTTTGGAAGAGCGGTGATTTGGAGGGGGGACAGACTTGTGTGACTGTCGATCCGTCGATGCGAAAGTCTGCGCCTGGGTAGGCCTCCTCCGCGTCGATGATTTGCTTGATTGTCACGGGTCGAAGGGATTCTTCACTGTACGCCTGCAGAAATGGAAATTTTAGTGATGTTTCTCCAAGTCGGTACTGAGGCGAGCGTACCTTGCCACCACCTTGGCTCCCCTGTTGTGAGCCGCCGTAGACGAAGCCGCCAGCGTCGTCGCCGCCCTGGGCTCCGTATGAAGTTTTTTGATATCCGCCGTAAGCAGCTGCCGTTGGTTCAGTGTTAGTTGTGCTTTGATCAATGTGCTGCGGAGCCTTGGAGCGCACCCATCGTGTCTGTAGCTTCAATATGGCGGTGGTGAAGTGGCGGAATGGAGGGGCCGTTTGGTCGAGTGTGAGTTGAATCGAGGGACAGGACGCAGCGGGACGTGGAAAACGCGTCTTTTTGCCTGGCGACGCGACTGGAGTTTAATTGATCTGCTGCTGACTGACGGGCTCCAGCGGGCAGTGCCCCGCGCTGAACCAAGTGGGCTGTGTTGGAAGTGGACGATTTCAAGCGGTGCAGGTTGATTATGTCAGATGATGCGAGTGGCCTGTGCTTCAGTGTACTGTAGATAGACCGGATCTTGGCGCCTCACACGCAGATGACGTCTACAAACGTTGTGCGGCGACGACGATGAGGAGGAATAGACGACAATCTAGAAAAGCAACGATGAAATCAACAGTGGCATATCGTTAGAACCAACCGCAAATACCAAGGATGATATTTCGCGATTTCTGCAACCCGGTTGTTCACCTCTGTCGTCAACGTACTGGCTATCATCACTTAGTCAGCATTGCGATGTTGCGTTCTCTATCAGCATTACGTGAATTATATTGTTGTCGCTTTATTGATGATGAGTGACTTTCGGTACCATTCTCGTTCTTGTCGTCAAATCGTATCAGTATCAGTATACACAAGGTGGCTAACAGGAGGGGTTCGGGAAAGTTCGGCATTCCGGAAGGTGCCTTCGGTGTGGTAAGCACGTACAACATCTCCAAAACCCAAGAAAGCAACATCGCACCTCGAGGGTTCTCAAAACCCCAAACTAAGATATGGTTCATCTCTCTTCTCTTTAAGATAGACCATTTATCTGTTCTCCCGATAACTTTTCAGTTTTTAAACGAGGAAGCCGCAATTTTCCTCGCATTCTCTCGGTTTTATACCGCGCCTGCAATTGGAGATGCCCCACAACACTGCTGTATACCTATTGGAACTCGAGGCAACATACGTACTTAGTAGCGCATAGGAGGCGTCGATGCCTCCCCCGCGGAAGAATGAGAAGGGTGTCAACCAGCGCGAACGAACATCTGCAAGCTCTGGAAGGTTGTTAAACATCAACACTTTGGCAACACGTTGACCTACTACGTAGGTGGCGTGTTGTCACAGTTCAGCGTTTCAGGGTTCTATCAACTTCGGTGGCCACCGGTGAGCTTGCCAGTGTCATCACCATGGATTAGCCTCGGCTGAGGTATGGGCTGTGGGTCCTAGACACGCACTAGGTACCTATCTTATCTCTAAAGGGCACATGCTAGTAGCGCCACTTGCAGCGCGATTGACAGGTATCTATCTACCCCAGCTTTCGAGCCATCGTCGCTCGCTTTGTCGAGCGTGCCTGTTGGTTTGCCGTGACGGGGAAGAGCCTCCCCCCGGGCTGGTGCTTCATTGTTCTGCATCAACCATCCCGGCGTGTCAAACCTACTCCCCTTTCTATTCCTCCACCATTACCCTTCGGACGCTACGACCACCGCATCAAGTGCCTTTTCCATCGCTTTCTACGTACATCTTTTGAAGACCTCAGTATCACAGAACGCTGTCGATAATATAAACACAACGCCATCGCCCCATCGTCATCGGAGCAACGTGCTCGTAATCCCCGAACCTGACATCACGATACCCGATTACTCCGTTCCGACTCTGCATTCCCACATGGCGCGATCCCAAACCAAGACCCTTCCAGTTATTCCGCTCGCCCGTGGAACCATCCTTTTGCCGGGTGTTACCCAACGAATTACCGTCACCGCCGCCCGATCTGATATCGTAGCCCTTCTTACCACCGTCTTCACCACTGCCGCCTCCGCTCCGAACGAGCGCATTGACTCTGTCCCCATCGCCTGTGTCCCCGTCTCATCACCCTTTGTTGGTCCCAACGGCCAGCTATTGATTCAAGATGCCGACCAAGTAGACGAGTCGCTGATCAAGGACGTCGATCCCGGAACCGCCCGCAAGTCCGACCTCTATAACTATGGTGTTGCTGCCCGTGTTACCGGCATTGACGGCAGAGGGACGGCCGAGTTCACTCTCCGCGTAGAGGGTGTTGCGAGGGTTCGCATCGAAAAGATCACGCAGGAGAGGCCGCACTTCGAGGCCAAAGCCAAATACTTCCACGATGAAGGTTGGTCATGTCGAACCACTCATGTCGCATCACGCTAACCTTAAACCTTTAGTCGTCACCGATGCGCAAATGCAAGAGCTCTTCTCCCTCCTCAAAATGCGATCCCGCGAACTCGTCACCATTCTTCGGATATCCGCCCTCCTCCCTAGAAGCCCCGATAGCCCCGGCGGCCTGTCTCCCCTCCTGACCCGCCGACTTGAAATGTTCATCAACAAGAAGGAACTCAAAGAGGCAGGCCAGCTCGCCGACTTCATGGCCAACATAGTGGAGGCTTCTTACGAGGAGAAGTTAGAGGTCCTGGCTGCCTTGGATGTCAAGGTCCGCCTGTCCAAGGTCATTGAGCTCCTCGACCGCCAGGTTTCGGGCATCAAGAACAACTTCAAGATTACGACCTTCACCAGCGTTCCTGTGCAATTCCTCGACAAGATCAACAACTCCCGTCGATCAGGCCCGAATGGGCAGGTCTTGCCACCAAACACCATGTTCCCGCCTGGTCCAAATGGTGTTATTGGTCCCAACCAAGACGAAGATCAGGAGCCCAACGAGCTGGACGAGTTGAAGAAGAAGCTCGACAAGGCTCAGCTACCTCCTGAAGCTGCTAAAATGGCCGACAGGGAACTCAAGAGGCTGAAGAAAATGATGCCAGGGAACCAGGAGTATCAAGTGACTAGAACATGGCTCGATGTCCTCGCCGACATTCCCTGGACTGTGGCCACGGACGACAGGCTGGGGCCCGACACCCTTGCTAGGGCACGCAAACAGCTGGATGAAGATCACTACGGTCTCGACAAGGTAAAGAAGCGCTTGGTGGAGTATCTGGCTGTTCTCAGACTAAAACAGACCATCAACGACGAGGTGGAGGATCAGATCAAAAAGGCCGAGCAAGAAGCTGTCCCAGCAGAGTCCGACAAAAATGGCGATGCCTCTGATAGGGGCACAGTCTCCGAGAAAGAAGAGCAAACCAAGCTGGCCAACACCAAGATTGATGTCCTCCGATCGAAGCGGATGGTTGACAAGTCTCCCATCATGCTCCTGGCGGGACCCCCCGGTGTGGGCAAGACGAGTCTGGCCAGGTCTGTGGCCACGGCCTTGGGCAGGAAGTTTCACCGCATCTCGCTCGGGGGCGTTCGAGACGAGGCAGAGATTCGTGGTCATCGACGCACCTATGTGGCTGCGATGCCTGGCCTCATCGTTCAAGGCTTGAGAAAAGTTGGTGTAGCTAACCCAGTGATACTGTTGGACGAGATTGACAAGTTGGGCATGTCCAACTTCCACGGCGATCCATCGGCTGCCATGCTGGAGGTCCTCGACCCCGAGCAGAATAACTCCTTCACCGACCACTACGTCGGTCTGCCTATTGACCTGAGTAAAGTGTTGTTCATTGCCACCGCCAATGACCTGAACACGATCCCAGCGCCCCTTCTGGATCGAATGGAGACCATCTACCTACCGGGCTACACGACGCTTGAGAAACGTCACATAGCGATGCAACATCTTGTTCCGAAGCAAATCCGCGTCAACGGTCTGTCAGAAGACCAAGTCAACTTTGACAAGGACGTGGTTTCCAAGATTATCGAGTCATACACTCGTGAGTCAGGGGTTCGCAACTTGGAGCGCGAAATTGGCTCCGTCTGTCGTGCCAAGGCAGTCGAGTTCGCCGAGGCTAAGGATGGTGGACAGCTCGAGGCATACAGGCCTCAGTTAACGGTCGACGACATCGAGGACATCCTAGGCAGTGAGAGATTCGAAGAGGAGATTGCAGAGAAGACGAGCCGACCTGGCATTGTGACAGGACTTGTGGCGTACAGCTCGGGTGGAAACGGCAGTATCCTGTTCATCGAGGTTGCCGACATGCCTGGTAACGGCAGCGTGCAGCTTACCGGCAAGCTGGGTGATGTGCTCAAAGAGAGTGTCGAGGTTGCGCTCTCGTGGGTCAAGGCCCACGCCTATGAACTGGGCCTGACCGCCGAGCCAGCAACGAACATCATGAAGGAGCGCAGCATCCACGTACACTGCCCATCAGGATCTATCCCAAAGGACGGCCCCAGCAGTGGTATGGCCCAGGCGATTGCGCTCATTTCCCTTTTCTCGGGCAAAAATGTGCCTCCAACCATGGCCATGACGGTAAGGTCCCCATTACCCGCCGAGTAACCATGAGAAGCTGGACACTGACACGACACTTTGTGGCACAGGGCGAGATATCACTGCGCGGACGTGTGACCGCCGTCGGAGGTATCAAGGAGAAGCTCATCGGCGCCCTCCGAGCCGGTGTAAAGACGGTACTACTTCCTGCGCAGAATCGGAAGGATGTGAAAGATCTGCCGCAAGAAGTCAAGGACGGGTTAGAAATTCTCTACGTCGGGTAAGTCACTTATTAAACCCTGTCCCCTCGCTTCCTGACGACGTCTTATCTCATCAAATCTCCCCGTCCATGGCGTCGTGGCCCCGACGCGGTGCGACCACGCAACGCAAGGCTCACTAAACTCACCCTCCACCGAACCGTTTGTTCACGAATCTGTGTCACTGACTGCTGTGCTACCATAGTCACGTCTGGGAAGCCATCCGACTTGTCTGGCCTGACTCTCACTGGCCCGGCGCCGAGCCCTTCCCTCCCATTGAGTCTAGGCTATAATTTGATAAGCAGGCATGCCGTGATTACGAATGACGCATCGTTTTAGTATTACTTATCTCCATTGGGCTGTCGTTATATACCGTCTCCAGCAAATGAAATTGTATCCCTTTACGGCATATGCACGACAATACACACAGCGTTCAGAATGCATGAAGCGCCAGTATCCACCATCTCTACTGTATATCATTCTAAGCGCATCAGCAAGGCAGATGTCAATATAATGAATATCAGCAACTTTGTGTTACTTCCCAGACTTGGGAATGGTTTTACCGCTGTGTTCTCGAGAAAGTCACACAACTGGAGCAGACAGAGAAAATGCCCACAGTACCAGATCGCGATTGACACAAGCAAGCTTATAATTGTCGAGAGTTCATGTCTCTAGGGTTACCTGCGCTGCGTGTCCAAAATATATGTCAACTCAACCAAAAAAAAAAAAAAGCCATCTCAAGACTTGTCGCAGCTGCTCCCACACACCTAGTATTGGCACTATCCAAGGAAGCCCACCCAAAATCGCACACCCCTATTATTCATTTCATCTCGTATCACGTTAGTAGAGATGCCTGGTTGAGCTGATGGATACGTTATGGACTTACAAACGAACAGTCTGCCCAAAGTTGCGCTGTGTCAGACTGTCGGCTTCATACGGAGTTGCACAGGTTGACCAAATCGAGCATGCTTTATTCCAAGGAAATTGTATCGTCCCTTTACCACGAAGAAAAGCAAGTCTCAAACCCAGCCTGGCAGCTCAAACTCATCGCATCAGTGATATTCTGCAAAACACAGCGAGGACTCAACAGATGGGCAGGTGGGATACGTCGGCCACCTGTTCATGTACGTTGATGTACAAGCAAGAAGGAAAGAGTTAGAGTGATCAACGATGATGATACCTGACATGTTTTCCAAAATGCGCTTTTTCGAGGCTGGGCGGCATGTCTGCTGACCAAATCCGGTCTGCTTGGGGAGGCAAAGTGAAAGGATCTAGGGCTCCATGGGAATCACGTCCGAAAGATTGCTAGAAACCGTCATGATAAAAAGAAAGGCATAAGGGCAAAGACGATGACTCAGGTATTATGCCGCCGTTCTTACCTTCAAGACCACAACAGCTTCATATCAACTTCTACTCTGTACGCAATGGGACGCTCTCTGTCGGCTCGTCATGGTACTGCACCTCGCCATCAATCCCAGCCAAGCCGCAACGCCCGAAGCCTCCCGAGACCTACGGACAATCCAACCGCCGTTGCACAACCTACCCGTGAGAGAGACATCAACATCGCCCACTTTATCTCAGACAGCCCTCGGTACCGGCACTACGGATCTTTATGGCTGCTGCCCCTCCCGCCCGCCATCACCATCCCTCCTCCACCCGTCACAGCATCCGAGACCATCGGAACGGGCTTCAGTCGCAACGCCACACTGTCACAGGACAACGTGGAAAGTCTCGGACCAGCAGGACTCTTGACGGGAGTGCCGGGGACGCACGAGAACGGGCTCACTTTATGCGTTGTTCATGTCTCGGGCTGATGACCTGCTGCTCATTGTGAACAGACCAGATACAGGCTCGTGGGGTTCATAGCATGTACCGTTGGAATTTCTCCCGACTGTTTCCCGTTTGCGCTCTTCAACACATGGACTTTGTGCGTTTGGAAAAGCGAGTTGAAGTCAACTTGAGCGATGAAGGCGAAGAGCAAAACAGCAAATTCGTTGGAGAAATCTCGTGTACTAAATTCGACGTCGAGAAACGGTTTGTACTTTTGCAGAAAAGCTCGGGATCCTCACGCTTGATCGATTGCTGATCGAAATACTTTGGTATACCTATCCGCCCCCATGATGATTACCGTTGAACTTGATATTACCGGCATGAGGTCAACTAACCTGGGCATCGTGATTCTGGCTTTGTGTTGGCAAAGAAACACCAGGCGTTACTATGAAACACGTCAAGGACGAAATTAACAGAGGGTTTGCGCAGTTCCAAGTGTCACCTGTTCCCAAGACAACAGCGTCGGTTGCCTCAATACGCAATTTTGAACAGATGGAAACGAAAAGACAAGCACACATCTTATAATGATGTTTAGGTGACGCTTGTTCTCGCAAACATGAGCCTGTAAACCGCGTAGACTCCTCAGGCCCTGAGCTCGTTGCATTGTTTACTGTAGGGTGGATAGCTCAGGTCTACAGGATGGTATACATCCGTATTACACTTGTTCAACGCGCAATATCTCGACGCAGTGATCTCGGCTCGAGATACCCGCCTGATCTAACCGCCGGCCTCTTTCTGCAGGACGGCAACCCGCAGAGAGCTGCTCGGGACTTTTGGTAACCCAATCAGCAATTCCATCAGCTATCACAGTTTCCAAAACACCCCGCTTCCGGGGGCGGTAGGCATCGGAGGGGAGTCTGAGGACTCGGAGGCGAGGCTCGGTGTGACGGCGAACTGATTGCGTTTGTTGGACTGCGGAATTTGGCCCTTGGCTGCCTCCAGACCGCAACAACCGCCCTCCTCACATTCAGATGCCAGCTGAACCAGCGCACCAAGACAGTGACTGGGTGATATTGGTGTTGTACGTGCCGGCTCCCTACCCTTCACCTTCAGCGTTCTAGACGTTGACACTTTCGGCATGTGCCCCTCAAGCAATGCTTAAACAGCCCACCTCAAACGCCCCGAAGTGTCGGTGGGATAATAGTCCTATGAAGCTCATCTGCCCAACGCTCAGCTGGCACGAAAGATGGCGCAGAAGCACACACACACTCCCTCCCTCCCACACCGTCGCCAACATGCACACACCCCCGTGTGCGTGATTCGAGTTTCTCCCCCGTGCCACGACATGGCCGCAATCTCAAGAGACACGATAAGCGAGTCTACCCTGCGGCAGGCTCGCGTCGTACGGGGAGGAGAAGGAAGGAGAACGTGTGCTACGGAGACTTTTTCTGTGTCGCTGGGTTTTGGCCCGTTGCTAGTCGTGTCACGTACCCTCCTCGTCGGGAGTGGATGGACGGCTTGGAAACGGAAAGGCGGAAGGGAGGAGGGGTTGGCAATAATGCCAACGGCACTTGAACTGGTCAGACGGTGAGAGCCTGATAGAAGGATAATCGTAGGTTTGTTCGGATGAGGTCTCGACATATCGTCTTTGGCACAGTTGAGAATATGCTCCGAGTTTGTGGCGTGCTAGCCATGTTTTCTTCACTTGTCTAGATCCAGGCGTGTAGTTTAACGAACTTGGTCACTTGCTTTGATGGCCACGACTCCCAATGAAGCTTCGCAGACTAACGAAATGCAGAATGGATTTCGAACCACCAAATGATTTCGGCTACGATATTGTCCGTAGCTTGAGGGAAATCTCCAAACATCTACACTGTGGTGCTTGGGCGCAGACTATCGAGACAAGTCGGGCCCAAGTCACGGCCGGGAGCAGCCTTCGCGCCGTTGCGGAATGGGACATGTGTGCCTCCTTTTCTCCGATATTGCGGGACATTGAAATGACGGCCACGCCGGACCTCCCCCTCCCCGAGTCAAGCTTCCACGGTGGCAAGAGACCAGAGAAGATAACTTCGTATGACAACGCCAGCCGCACTGCCCCTTGGGGCATTTCGCCACTGTTGAACTGGGAGAGAGGCTCGCTAGTTTTACTCGCTCGGGCTTTCCCAGAAGGACTCCCTCCCAGCAAGACGTTTGTGGCTGGTTGTGCAATATTGACGTTGAGAGCACGTTGAGTGCCATGGCGGACGTTAGCTGCCTCCCCCAGATGACAACGCGTTTGCTGCTCGGACGCTAGGAGTGACGGACGGCGGGAGGCTCACGAAGCGAGGAGTAATTTTCTGACGGGCGTCTAGTGGCAGATCTTGGACGCGTTGCGCAAAGGGCCGTGGCTGAAGACGACCGGTACCTAATTAATTAGTCCCAAATCCTCGGAGTAAATCTTTGTTGGCATAGGTGCCAGGCCAGTAGCTACACGTGCAGTGGTACCGGCGTGTGATGATGGCTTCATTGGGTATCGAAAGGGGAGCGACATCACGACCAAGCCGGAAGAGCATGCCGGGTCCATCTTCAGCCTTGCCGTCTTGACTGTCGTCACCTTGACTTGATCCGATGACGTCGAGAACAGTCAACTTCCTAACAAGGCTGCGTGCACAATCCATTTGCTGCCAACAGCGACCTGACAAGGTCATCATGGCCTGATGGGTTAAGTCAGCCTGCCTCCACGCCGCGTAGAAAATGTCTCGCTCGCTGCCCAGTTGTGGTGATTTTCACCACCGACGCTTTCCTTGGTTTTCGTTTGCCGACAAACGAGCAGCACCAGGCAGGGTCGGATTTGAGGGCCTGCCAAGTTCCATCTGGTTCTCTCCAAGCGCACCCCCCCCAGCAACTCGCTGCAACCCAGCGAAGCTACTTGTGCATGTCGAGACCTGCCATCACGGAGGAAGTGATGAGTATTTCTTCTTCTTCTTCTTCTTCTACAGACTCTCCCGCCAGGCCGACAAATTTACTCACACACGGAGAGAGCGTACTTCCTGCGACATTGTTTTCGTCGCATCGACTTTCGGGTGGGATTGTCAGTCTCAGCATCGTCGGAACCTAGTTTGCGAAATCCACGTTATTGAACGAGGTGCGACCCGGCATCCGGGCAGCCGCGCGACCCACGGTGGTTCGTATATTCGTGGCAACCCAAGATCCTTTGGCAGCCCGCAAATTGGCCCATTTGGACCGATACGGCAACCTTGCGAACGATCATGAGGGGATCGCTTGACCAAACGGGGCCCGTCATTTTGCGCTGCCAGGGCAGAGACGAAAGAGGGGTAACGGTAACGGTATGCACGGCCATGGGTCAGGAACAGGGCGTCAACGCCATACTAGTATATGTACGCCAGCCAGCCGGATGGGTGATGGGGGGTTCGAGTCCACATTTTCTGCTCCAAGCGCGAGGGCAAGCCGCGGACGCGAGAGCCAGGCGAGAGTGATGTGAGGGATGAGAGACGAGGCCAGTTTGTACCGATACCAAGCCGAGGAGACATGTCCTAATTCAGGAGCGGAGTGCGATTTGGCATGGAGTATCAACACTGCTCTGTACGGAATACCGATACTCGAAGAACACGCTGGGTATACAGTATCCGTATTGCTCCTGCGTAAGGTAGTGTGCCCATGAGTATCCCTATCTGCGCCGACGAACGTGTGTTGAGCAAGCACACGTAGTATCTTCAGTGCGGTCCGGGTGGATCTGCAACCTCCGCGACAGGGCCTAGAGATGTTCGTCTGACGTCTGTCGGAAATTCCAACACTGCGCTAAAGGCCCAAAAACGATGATTTAAGAAAGAACAGAGGCTTAGTGTGGTGAGGGCGGGCAGACAATGGCATACTACCTACGTACACATACTCGGGGCAAGCCAGCTCATCAGAATCAGATGCGCTCGTCAGGTTGGTGGAGCCGTCACAGGCCTTCGTGACGACCCCACTGCCAATGCGCGCGGGATGATAATCACCGAATGGTCCAGATACCCTTGGCGAGTGGGATGGGATGGGATGCCATTGCATGGCATGGTCCCAGGGCGCCCAAACAAGGGCTTGTGTGCCATTCGCGCCGCGTCTCCGTACACTGTATCTATCTACTCGTATCTGTTATCTGTATCTGCACTGCATATCCGTAGATCATCATGTCATGCGCGGTTGAACACCTTCTACGTAGCACTTGTGGGAAGATGAGCCAGGCGCACTTCTCCATGTGCGTCATGTTCTCGCAACGCAACGCAACGACGTGCACGACGTATCCGTACAGCGAGCCTTCCTAGGGTTCGCATCGTGACCAGTGGCCAGTGCATCTTGGCCCACTTATGTTGAGTCAAGGGCTCCGACGGCCTCGACACTTGCCGCCATACTGTGTATTTCAGGCGTACACGTGCAAATTCCTTGTGACGCATGACGCCATGCCAAACAAGCGTCGTGTCGAGTTGGCCCTGGAGTTTCGGAGCCACCGCTGGCAGAGCCACAAAAAAAGACACATGCGTCATGTCTGGCAATGGGCATCAGAGAGCGTTTCCTCCGCTGCCCCGCGAAATCATCTATCTGAAGATCACGAGTGTCCAATAGCCTCACAGTAGGGCTCCTCGGACGCTGGCAATCGCCAGCGAAAACCACGGTGACGCCGACGGCGGGGAGGGCCCGTTCCGAATGCACCACTTCTGGAGATACCCCATACGTAGTACCCCGTACACCGGGTAGAAATTGGAACCGCCTTCAGAATTCGGCCAACTTATCGGCAAAGACGGCGTCTCGGCATGTTTTCCTCCCCTACTGTGTATCTGCCACGCAAAATTGCATTGCTTGCCGGGTCAAGTGTACAGACACGGCGACGAGGACATCGCGTACTGTCTAGTTCGCGATGCGTCACGGTGACCGTAGCCATGATCGTGACCCAGGACGTGACCGAAGCGAGACAAGCCATCGCTGACATTGGGGAAATTTGCATCGTGTACGTAGTATCTTCAGCCCGTCGTCCCATGTGGCTCGGCTCGGCTGAACTGTGCTTGTGCTGCGTGAACCCCCGGCCGATATCGCCAGGGAGAAATCAGATATAGGGGGCCACCCCGGGACTGACGATTCCGCTGCAGGACACCAGCAGCAAGCATCATGATCGGCCCAAACGACCCTGGGACCTGGGGCTAAAGGGCCTCACTCGGTACCAGTCCGTCCCATCTTCCCCTGTCGCTCAATTTTAATTTCGTCCCATCTCCTCAGCCAACCAATCTTGCAAGGATGGCATACCTTGAGCTTCAGTCCATGGACGCCATCATGTCAAGATGCTGCTTTCCATCGGCTCCGGCGTTGCGGTCGTCGTCGCCAGAATTCACCTCATCATCGCTCTGAGCACGTGCCAGTGACGCCGGGTACGGCTGTTGTCGTTATACGCAGAAGCATACTGCGCACATTCGACATGACAGGGCGTATCGGGTTCATGGCGGCTCTGAGCCTTCTCGTCGGCGCTATTTGCGTCACAATACCGCAGAAACTAGGTTCTTGCCAGCCTGATCTCGACTCCAACTGGTCGGGACCACAGAGAATTGGGCGGCACGGCGGGGGCCTTTCCACGATACCTTCGTTGGCACGCTTGTATCGCTGCTGGTCATCTGATATCACCATGACTGGCATTAAAGACGCCGCAAGGACCCCAGGGCACACCGCACAGCGTCTCGTAACGAGACCTGTCACAGAGCTGGCACAACCCACCCGTTCCGGCTCAATGCATCGCATCGTGTACGCAACAAATGCAATATTTGTTTTTCGTCTCTCCTGCTCTTCTTTCTTCGTGTTGTGTTGAGAATGGAGCCCCTGGGATTCCGTCCATCGCCCTGGTGCCTGCAACCCGTCTTGGGATTGCCGCGCCAAGGGCACCAATCATTCTGGCTCACGAGCAGAGTTCATAGCGTCGAGTGTCCGGCCCATACTGTCTTTGTTTTTGGAAAGTCCGGTGCGTGCAAAATCTCCGGCCGGGTCGAATGAGGCGGCGCATGAACTTGGTCGAGATGGCGCTTGTCCTGATGTCGTGCGCAGAGGCGGCTTCCAATCAGCAAGGGATCGCGAAGAGGCCCGTGGCTAACACAACGATCCCGAATAACGATGGTTTGCCACGACCCTGATTAT
The DNA here is from genome assembly GCA_001693025.2 of Colletotrichum lindemuthianum. NCBI lineage: Eukaryota > Fungi > Ascomycota > Sordariomycetes > Glomerellales > Glomerellaceae > Colletotrichum > Colletotrichum lindemuthianum. Next base: position 162,588 of record MASP02000564.1, read on the forward strand.
GCGTTGGGGACCGGGGTCCTGCCCATTCCGGCGAGTCCATGTTGTCATGTGCGTCGCCGCTGACATTATTGGCACTAATAAAACCCAGCAGCAGAGTAAAGTCGCAGGCCACTACTGTGAGCAAGGCAAAACAAAACCTATGGCCCTCGCGCTGGGCTCCTGACGTGAAGCGACCAGCATTCGAATAAGTTCAGGAAGGCGAACATCATATTACGTACCCCCTGAAGCACTTCGCCAGCTTGAAAACCTCATATTGACAGCAGTGACCCCGATTCTTGCGTCGTCTTGCGCGTCGCGCAAACCGCGGGCCCACCGCTTCTTGTGTGCTAGTATTCTAGAAAGTGCCGTCGGGAGAAATGGAAGCGAGTGGTTCATCTGAAGGGCGGGCAATTCGTCCACACCTCTGTCTCGTTCCGACAGACGATTGCCCCGTAGCTTGCTTCAGCATTGTTGCACTCGGAGTTGTGCATGTAACATGGACGAAGAGTGTCGACACGACAAGGCAAAGACGAATACCCGGGAGCTCGGAATGTTCGAAAGGCCTCCGGTTTGCCCTAGACGATACTGATGGAGACCGGGTCGAGAAGCTCAGCTCCATCGCGCAACTCCTGTAAGATTATCGTAGTGCCCTTCGAAATCACCGCAGTACTCTGTATATGTCTTGCGAAGCTGGTCATGGTTCGATGGCTCGATGATGTCGGAGTCTGCATGTCGAAAGTGGTAGCGACGAAGGGGAGATGGGCAAGGAGCCTTGGCGGCGATCGTCACAGGCTGCGACTCGTTGTGCCGCGGGTCGGGGAAATCGACAACCGGAGAAAAAAAGATGGGATGACAAGTTGACAGGCCCAATCGGCAGGGCAGGACAGGGCAGAGGCCAAGGTTTCCATCGATACAAAGTAGCCCGTAGAGCAGAGTCGAGACATGGTGCAGGCACTCTGTAAAGAGGACTCCGTACGGTATCCGTATCAGTGTCGGCATGCGTCCGTATCCGTACACTGAGTCCATCTGGTCGGGGGGCGCGTGGCAACGTTTTTTAATTGAATGCAGGACGCGAGCCGGGCAGACCCCCGGTTGTGCAGATATTCAGTACTCGGCCGAATGGTGAGGTCTGTTAGGAATTCAGGTGAGGTGGAGAAACTTGGGGGTGAAGTGGTTGGCACGCGATTCAGAAGGCCTTTTCCGCTTCGTACATGGTGCTCATGGCGCTGGTGTGCTGGACCGATTCGGTAAAGGAAGCGTCATTTCTTTAGATTGGATCGAACTGGATTGGACCGTCAGCAGATTGGACCGTCAGCAGTCAGTTGGAAGTTGAAAGTTGGAAGGCGGGGGCCAAGGTCGGGACCGGGGAGTTTTTTGGTTTGATGTTTGCCCCGATGGTGGTAAATTGAGCCCGAGAAGGCCAGGGCACAACTGGGTCTGGAGTGTTTCCTTCGGAGTATTTCATTTACTTGGATGGTGATGTCCGAGCATGCGAAGGGAAAGGGCCAGACAAGACGAAATTCACACTCGCCCTCGCCCTCGCCCTTGCCCAGGCTTGGGTGCCAGTGGCTAGTCGTGTTGCGTATGCCCAAGTCGGCGGCTGGCAAAGAACACGAGGTGAAAATCTAAGGTAGGTGTGACGAAACAGATGTCCACACGAGACAACACTTACTGATGGCCATCGCGGAGCCAACTGCTGATGGAATCTTCCATTACCTGACGTGGCTGTGGTGTCCAGGACTCCAGGGTCGATGTTTGTCAGTGCCTGCCAGCTCGAGATTGTGAAGACGATTCAATGTCGCATCACCATGGGTGGGCAGGCACCTTCATATCAGCTGCTGCCCTGCAAGGTACAAGTAGGACCCCGAGTAATCAAGTTGCGGCTGGGAAGGAGCACTTTACAGTACCTTGTGCAGGTTCATCCGTCAGGAGAGTACCTACCTGCGAACGATACGCCAGAAGGGATAATCGATTGAACCCAAAGAAAATAGGTACTCCAAAAACACCCCTAGCACCTTCCCAGTTGCCGGGCGGGGCGTTCTGGAGTAGGTGCTAGGGTAGTCGTACCCATCTATCCGTACAATTCTGTGTTATAGTAAGTAGGTATAGGTAGGCATCTAGCAAATACAAGAAAGGCAAGTGGATCTGAGAGCTGTCAACTAGTGATTTCCAAAGGCATGGAAGAGACGGCGTTTTAGCTTACGGCTTACTATTAATTGTCGAGAAGGTACGGATAGGTAGTTTACCTTTCCAATTGTGGCGACCTCTTCCCGGGCTTGGCAAGGTCAAAACCTCTCAAATTACGACGCTACCTGTGCCCACTCAATTGTACGCAACTTACAAGTAAGGGTGCCAAGGTGAGTGAGCTTCAGGCATGGACCATGAGGTCCCCATCGGAGAGAGCTCAGCTTCCTAATCGCAGGCACTTGTCAGCCACCCATCCCTTAAAGCTAGGGGCTAGGTTCAGACTGAGACCCCGCCTCTCTCACCGTCCAATGCTGTGGCTGGGTTCGACATCATCATCACTTCACCCTGGTACGCGGCCCAATAGATCCACCTCAAAAATACACACACGTCTTCTGCGCCATTCTCCGAATAGCTTCTTTTCCGATATGCCCCAGTCATGGATCACATGCTTCAGAGTTACCCGCTTGCCCGTCTTTTGCCATTGTTCTAGACTTGGCCATCGTACAACCAGTGGATTCGTAACCCGATCACCTTGGGTCTCTGAGGGCTGCCGCCATCGACGACGAAAACGCACCACAAGGCCTCGAGCAGCAGAGCAGGTGCCGCCCGGGCCTCCATGCCCACCATTCCGGCCAGACTCTCTTTCACGTACGGAGTACGGATACTGAGTATCTGTACTGCGTCCTCGGCATTCAATCGCCCTGGAGCCCTGCAGGATGCGCCCTCACAATCGCACCCGAGCACCTTACTGTGCACTTTCTGCCCTCGCGCTTTGCTCTTCCGCCTGATACCAACCACGTGTGCAGATCCTGGCCTCACCGTCGACGTGAAATAAACATGCCCTAATGTATAACATCGCGGTGGACACTGGCGGCACTTCCGACTGAGAACTGCGCCTCACGCTCGCAACCTAGGCTTCGGAGGAAGTCGTTAGGGGAGAAAAGCCAAAAACATCCCGACCGCAAACGAGCGAAGAACAACCCCCAGCCAGAATCGGACCTTCCGGCTTGTTTGCGAGTTCCCCCCCCCCCCGTACACTATCGCAGGGCATTCCTCCGCCGGACCTGAGCTTACTCGTCTTGCGTCTACAGCAATTTGCAGCCCCAGGGCTCCCACGACATTTCAGCGAGTCTTTCGGACGGCTTCTTCCTGAAATATATTAACCAAGATTAACTCTGCATCAGGAGCCAAGGCCGCCACCTGGGCTTATGGCTGGACCCCCAGGAACCTCTGTCTTGGTCTTCAGGAACGTTGTACTTGTAATGAGCCGCTCTCTGACCTGGCTCTGACGTCCCGCGGCTTGGTGGACGCGCCAGCAACTGCCCTGTTCCTACCCTGTCTAAAAGAATCTCCGCCACGGTGGAACCGAGGGCGTGGTGGTTGAGGTGAGGGGTGGGTTGCGTCCATATCCAAAATCCGAGCGACCAAAAGGCACCCACTTATCGATATCTCCATCGAGACCGCCTTGTCCAGGACTGGGTCCCGCGTCCCGGACTTGGGCAAGGAATAGGACCTGGTAAGACGGAAGCACCGTGACCGACTGGGCGCCTATTGAGTATACGTTGTCGAGTGCCAACGAAGAACAAAGAGAAGGGGGGAAAGGTCCCTGGTGTGAAATCTTGGAGCGCTGTCCCCATGGATTGAGGCACTATCGGTTGGCAGATTGCCGTCCAAAGAACCTTCAGCCACAAGGTTCCGATGACACATGCATCAAATTTCTTGGGAACGGACCTGGTTGCATTGACCACGGGAAATGGATCATCGTGACAGCTGCCGCGAATTGGCGCTGAGACACGGATCGACTGAGACTTGTTACACCAACGAGTCACTACAGGAAAACGCGACCTCTTCATGACTCTGTTGCTCCACGCGACCCTCATAAACTTTCGGCAATTGGTTCTCGGAGTGGCGCTGATACCCGTTGATCCTAAAATGAGCGACCAAAAATGAACTTGTTCGGACGATTTCGTCCAAGGCCTGACAGGCACGGAGCAACGGTAGCAGATCAGACATTCCGATGAACCCGTGAGAATGCATGGGCGGCAGATCTACACAACGTTGGCAACGCCTGCGAGGACGCCTGTCAGCATGTGAGACACAAGAAATGTGGCCGACCTTCACAGACAGCTCACGTCTGTTGTATTGCTCAAACCCTGGGAATATTGCTGTGTTTACCGCAACGCCCACGAGAGTTCTCGGTACTACTGTTCAGTGGAGGGAGCCAGGACACTCGGCAGGGCACAATCAGACGAAGACTATTAGCATCCACGGCCTACCCGCGAAAGCCCTGTCTACCGGCGGCGAGGTCTCTTTGTGGTGACTCTGCAGACGCTTTGCGCGCCGACAGCCAGGGCCAACCCAATGGCAATGGCATCGATGTGGAACGCGGACATCAGGTCGATGCTGAGGCGACGATGCTGGGGCGAGGCGAGTTGGTGAGCCTCATGAAGACTGAGGGCTTGCTTTGCAATCGCACGAAGTGGCGAGCAAGACGCAGATCATCTGGTCAACGCGAACGTCCCGGGGGCTGTCTTCCTTTTCTTCCTTTTCTTCCTGGCGTCAATGGTACAAATCGAGACATTTCGAGAGCATTATCACGCAAGTCGTAGGCAAGCATATCAACGTTATCGACGCCAACCATCGCAGCACTTACACCAATTTTCTCATCTGGTCGCGCCGCGAGCTAATCCCACAAGGGCAATTCTCAAGGTCGGGCTCGATGCCGAGTGGCTTCTGCCAGCCCCACACCGACACGGTCAAGATTGTTGTGTGGCACCAAGCAGAGGCAATCCATGCTTACAAGTAACTTCCCGGCTTCCCCATGCCAAAATTTAGCGATGCCAATCTTAACGGGCTACCTGGATTTCATTTCGAAGTGGAACGACAGCCACCATCGCTGGCATCAAGATTTGCACACCGTCATGACGTATCCCGGACAATGCTTGGATAGTGCGGACCATGAACTCATCCAGATGAGAGTGCGAGCGCTAATTTGACGTCTTCGTCGTCGCCTGCCGGTATAGTGTGCCTGACAGCAACCGAATGGTTACCGAACTTCAAAACTGACGCCGGACCTGTGGCTGATGCTACCATACGTCTGTCTGGCGTGACATTTGGGTGACTAGGCGATCAGCAACTCGCTTGGTAAATCCGTTATTAACCATGCAGGAACTATACTGTGTTCGCTTCACAACGCTGCCAATCAGGGACACAGCCTTTCAACCTTGAAAGCAGTTCCCGTGGAGCATCCCAGAGGAGATCTATTCATCCGCCGGCTCGCCTGCATATCAAGAGGGCGGCGACACATGCCTGAGTGCTAGAGCAAGGACTTGTTCTCATTGCTGTCTCCTACGGATGGTTACGGACCAAGCCGCAAAGAACATTGCGGCTAAATTGAGTTGCCCAAGAGGAGGAGTGTGGTTATGTTACGGTCATCAGTCAGTCATCCCAGCCCGTGTGTTGGGATCCCATTTCGGGATGACACGGTCACACCAAGACGTCCGAAGTTGGCAAAGGGTTGGTGACCGTCCGCGGATCAGGGCGCCATCTTGTTGGTGGATTATTAAGATCGAATGCGGTTCAGATGTGGGAGGGAGGGGCCACTGCAGTGGCAGCTCTGGAAATCTGATGAGAGGGCTGACCGACTTGCATGACAGCTCGACGGTGCCTGAGCTCACCGATTCCTGGGCACACACGCAGAAAGTCGAACAGAGAAGGGAGAGGGCCAATGATCCAATGGCGGTTGCAAGTATCAGATGAACAGGACCAGAAGCCCAAGTACGGCATGATGTGGCTGCGTGCCTGATTGAGAGTGGTACTAACCATTACTGTTAGAAGCAGCTTTTGATTATATGATCTGCTGGGCTTCACTGCGTCTTAGTGCATATACACCGAATCCGATGTCATGATATTCGTGAGCGACCTGAATTATACAGACGATATTCGAATCGACCTCATTCCTGAAAGTGAAGGGGCGAGGGGGAACAAGCCGTTCTGCAATACACGACGAGTAATCGATGGATGCACGACAAGGCAGAAGGACAAGGAAAGCAGCTGCAAAAGTAGCAATCCGGATTCGGGCGAAGGAACGGTGCGATACATAGTACACGACATAGGCTATGGCGGCGACAGTGAAGCCGCTCAGAGATTCGGAGTAAGGCCACCTGAAGTTCGCAGCCAACCCCGGCTCTGTTGCTTTGATGTGAATGGCGAATGAGAGCTGCAGAAGAAAAAGCCGACGACTTCGATGAGCCGAGAGGGGGGTGAGAATATATTGCGGAAAGCAGGCATCTTGACCACAACACATATCAGTACTCGTACAGGTGCATCTACACAAACTCGCAGTCACACCCACATAATTTCTTACCCAACGTCGTGAGGGGAAGCTGTGAGGGGAAACACATGGACGCACACTCGGCTGCAGCGAATTTTCCGCACTTTCTTGGGGATGTATCTGTACGGATACGCAAACGTCAGCACATGGCGATCGAATTCCATGCACTAGGTTCATTTTCAACTGCAACGTATATCGCCTTGGTATCGCCTACTAATGCTTTCTGCTCCTGCCAACCCGACTTGGACCGTTCCCGCATGACGTGGGGCGCGGCTTGTTACCTTTACCAGCACTAAGGCACAATAGATGGCGGTTGGAGATTGGTCTCGCATATTTAACACGTTGCCGTCAGGGCGCTGGTACTGAGCGTTATTGGGGACAAGGGTCAGTAGTTTTTCCTCCAAGCTCACTATCCAAGCGGCAAGCCCCATACTCGAATGGACATCCGCACCTCAACATCTGTACACAGTATGCGCGAGACGGGACACGAACAGATACACAGGCATGATATACGTCTGACCGCTGCTGGGTGGTTGACCAACTGGGGCTGTTGCGCGGCTTCATTTCGCTGCGAATGGCCCCGGCGAAGAAATGGTGCGATTCCAGAGCGATGGCGGGATGTCAGAGTATACTTGGGGGAACTCGTTAGAGCTTGCTGCAGGTAAGTAGAGCCTGGCATGAGAAGCAAGAAGAAGGCCAGCCAGCGCAAAGATGGGGAAGGTATGTAGGTTAGGTACCTTAGTATGCGATAGGTACGGATTAACAGTCGGGGGCGTTCCATGCTGGGCTATGCCTCAGCCTATTTGTACCTACTGCGTATGGATGCTCCAAGAATACCTACGTAGGGATTACAGAGGTTAGCGTCTCGGCATAACCTATGGCCATGAGATTGGCAGAAACATATGGAGAATGTACTGCCTATAGTAAAATAGGTGAGAGAAACATACGAATAATGGATATATGTCGCTACCTCTGGATAATAGCCGTTTTGCTGGCCCTGGTGGTACCTCTGTAAATCATACTGAAGATAGGCAAATTGGCGAAGCGCTAACCTCTGTAATCCCTACGTAGGTAAACTTCCCAGGACTGGGGGCAAAGCAGGAGGCAATATGCGAAAAGCGAGATGCGTCGACACTGGAAATTCAGGCGCTACTGATGTTCAGCACCTTGAACACCACACGAAAGCAAACTCATTACATACTTTCCCCGAGTGTACGAGGCGGTAAAGGGCTAGCCCGCCTGCGTGGGTTGGGGTCGGCACCGATTGCGAGTGTCAGCAGTAGGGAGAGTACAGAATAGGCCAAGTGAGACCCGAGTGAACGGGTTGTTGGAACCCTGCTTGGATCGGTAACGCATGCAAGGAAACGGGTAGTACCTGGCGAAAAGCGTGGCGTGGCGCGGCCTGAAGGTTATTGGAGTTCATCGTGTTGAGTACGCTACCTAGGTAATAAGGTACATACATTCACTACGGAGTACTCCATACCCAAGTACTCAAGGTACCTGAGCTGGGTAGGTAGTGTACGGACACTGCGGCAAAGCAAAGTAAGGCAGCCGCATTCATCCATACGCGAAGTGCATACTTGTAAGCATGGTTCCTACCTACCTACCTAACGGTACATGCTTGTATGCACTGACCTATACAAGTATGTAGTGTACCCGCAGCTGCCCTGATGTCAAAACATGCTGGAGGCGGCAGGAATAATATGTTAGCAACTGCCTCAAGACCTACCCGATTCGCCTTCACCATGGGGTCGAAGCAGCAGCAGCGGCAACAGCAGCGGAGAACCAAGAACCGGCAACGTCCTCCAATAAACATACACAGTAAGCGACTTGACGAACCAACTGTTCTAGCAATGTATTCAAAGGTCTGGCCCGGGGCCTTGAAAGAATGTGATACACTTCGCCCGTAGTGCGTAGTCGGCTGCATGCCTGCCTTCGCTGCAAATTATGGGCTGCATGTTAGCCCTTCAACAGCTGTTCGATGGAGTTTGATTTACACATAGCAGAAAGAAGGTACGGCAGGTCTTTAGATTTGCAAAGCTTGTGTCGTCTACCTACCCAAGGTATATACTCTGTGCTCCGTACCTTACACTTGATTGCGCAGTCACGGAATATTAACCCCTAGGACTCGGCCCTTGGACAGATGGACATGTGGGACCACCTCACCTTATCGATACGGACACACACAAAGATAAGGCAAGGGCACGGATCCCAGGCTACTCTACTCCTCACAGTCAACCACAGCACGCGATATTGGCGACGAACAATGATGAATCGTGACAGCGACGACATTCGTATCCAACCTCCGGTGTGGTCTTTCTCTGCGGATAATTTACCCTGAGCTACTCACCAATTAGTATCAGCAATCTTCTTGCCCGGGCAACTCCGATCTCGGCCTCCTCGGCGCACGTCCGCCCTGTACGGTGACAGTAGTCGTAGTGGGTTGTTCGACGCTGCTCGCAACGCACGCAATTGAACAGAGGAATAGTTGGCGACTCGGCCCCGGCACTCGGCCCCGACAGCAAAGCCACAGCAAGCCTTCAAGGAGTCCAGGGCCGATGACAGCTAGGATAGCCGGCGGCAACGACAGAGACAAGGATAATGTCAACGTCAACGGTAGCGACAAAGGTGACGGAGACAGCGACAGGTGGCTCTTTCAAGCTTCCTCTTCGCCAGCGCGCCCTTACCCCGGTCCTTGTCAACGTCTCGTCTCGTCTCGCCTCGTCTCTTCTCGTCCCCTCTTTCCTTCCGAACCCTCTCTCTATCCGCCGGCAGGGTTGGAAAAAATACTACTAGTATTTAGTATTAGTCTAGTTTAGTACTAGTTAGTCTAGTATTAGTCTACTAAAAAGAATACTAGTCTAGTATTAGTATAGCTAGTACTATACTAGACTAGTATTAGTATACTAATAGTATACTAATTAGTATAAAATATACTATTTATAGTAACTTTGCTACTATTTATAGATACTTATATTCTATTTATAAGCTCTTAAGTTTTAGTTTAAAATAGATTTTATATAGCTAAAAGAATAAAGCTATAGAATCTTAAAATAGAATATATATTAAGTATATTTAGCTAAGGAAAAATCTTTTTTATTATATTTATTATAATAATTTAACTTCTCTTATAAAATTAGCTTTTAAGTAT